>PVIH01008218.1:0-68162 GCA_004025045.1 Sigmodon hispidus
AACCCAAGAGCAGTGTAGGCATAGTGCTGTTGGGCTTAGCATGGCTGCAGTGGCCACTTTGTTCTGTCTACTACCCTGTCCCTTACCGCCTGCCTTACTCTACCCTACCCTGCCCTGCCCTGCGTTAAGCCTCTGATCTCTCCTCATACTCAGGAGAGAGCAGAAAGAAAAGCTATGAGGTTTTATTAAGAATGTATCCAAGCTGAACTCCACTGAGGTGTCAATGACAAAATCAAATACACCAAAGAATAGAGAGGGCTCAGTGTTAGAGTAAGGCCATTTAAGCTGTTTTGATTTTTCACTTGCCAACATGTCCCCTCTGTTCTTTATGGAAGTGGGCAAACACCACTCAGCAACACAGACACACACTGCATAATCACCCACATTGCTGTTTCAGATACAGCACTCATGCTTTTTATTCCAGACATAATTTGGATGACAAAAGATGATCTAAGGCAGATTTTAAAAACTCAGCTACTGCTTGACTAATTAATTACTCATGACATAGCGTAGCAAGTGGTCATGCTGTAAATAACCAGCTAGAGTGAGTTTTCATTTTAGGAGCATCATGAGATCATCCAGGACTCAGCAGGAAGCGCTACACTGACATTCTAGCAGGACCATAGTCTGGAGACCAGGCACATCCACACAATCCTCTGGAACCTGGCCTATGGACAGCTGAAGGATAAGGACTGGCAGATGCTGGCCCACTTGTGCAGGTTTACGGAGGACCAGATCAGAGGCATCAAGGAATAGTGGTCAGGTGAGTGGGGACCAGAGGACATGGACAGGAAGACATTCAGCATTAGGAATAGCAGCTCTGCCTTCATTTCAACTAAGTGCCCAGTGCACACAATATAGGCAGTGTCCAGGAATCACTGTAATAATAGAAGTTAGCTTGGCTAAATCTCCAAAGGTGGTTGGGAATTTAGCACAAAGTTAAACTCCCAAGAATCTGCAGTCAGCTGTGCTTGCAAAGATCAACCACTTTTGCCTAAAAAAGAAGGCTTCAAAATTAAGTGGGAACCAAAGAAGCAAGGATACAACCCCTGGCATGCCTGTGGATTGTCAGGCTGACTTTCCACCCAGATCTGCAGGTTGTCCTACATGGAAGGCCTTAGAAAAGGCCTGGCATAGAACAACTTACTGTTGAAGCTATCTGCCCTGGAAGAATCCCCCTACCAGGTTAGGGGGGAGGGTTCCTGGAGGGCATCATCTGTAAGACACACACATGCATAATCTCACTACCATAGCATTAACATTCACAGCCAATCATATTTTAATTCTCGAGGCAACGGGCACTGGGAAGTTTGTGGGATTTTGAACAAAGAATATGTGCTGTTCTTCAATTCTTTGACAGTACAGTAATACATGCTGTTGGTATTGAAAAAAACAGTTTTTGAGGAGTACATTTTTCCTGCCAAGATTCCAGGCTCCTTTTGTAGCATGTCTCACAGAGTCTATTGTGTGTTCACAACTGTGAACTGCCCAAAGTGACAACGGAGTTGTCTTATTCCAATACTTCTCCTAGCCCCTCAAGGGTTAGGTCTTAGGTATTTATTTACAGGATGAATAATCTTGAGTCACAAACCTGATGAACTGGAGTGGCTGTATGGCACATGTGTGCTGCCCAGTGATTTACAGAACAGCAGTGAACCTGTCATACTGTATATTGTCATTCAAACCTATTGACTTAAAAAAAAACTGCATTTGCATAAGATGCTCAGGGAAACATGTACCTGCTAGAACCTCCTAGAACCTGACCTCATATCTTATGGGGATTGCCTGTCACCTCCAGGCAGGCATATAACTCCCCATCCCCACCCTGTGCTCACTTAGGCATGTCCCAGAACCTAAGGAGCAGGCCAGGCTGTCTCATTTCCAAAGGGTCATCATAGCACACCAGTGAGGAATGGCAAGAGCTTCCTCCCATCACTGGGCTTTTGACAAAGAGATCTGGGATGAGGAATGAGTAGACAACAGCAGCCATTTAGAAATGTATCAGAAAAAGGCATCTGTGCATAGTACTTCACTCTGGGCCTCTCTTCCTGGACACAGGTAACAAGAGCTTTCATGAGCATGGCTGCAGGGCTCTGATGACCCAGACTGACCCTTCCAAACAGCTATATGAGGGGCTGGTGTGTGCAGGATTCCTAGAATTAGCTGGTGAGTTAGTTTGCCACAAATCCACAGAAATCCCTTCTCCGTTCAGTGGTGGGGCTGCAGTTACCCCCTGAATTCAGCATCAGTCTCAGGGGGAGCTGTGGAAGGGGCTTGTGAGCATCCTGCGCTTCTCCCTTGGTGAAGTCAACCAGTCAGTACTCAACAGTTTTGCCATTTGAATCAAGTGTGCGGGTATTTCTGTGTGGCTATGGAAAAGTAGGGTGGGGCATGGATGCTCAACCACTTTCTATACCTCAAAGCTCTTTTCCGCAGCTGAGTATTATATTGCTCCCAAAGCTACTTGTTCCTATTGGCAAACTCCATCAACACACACACAGTGGTAGAAAGAACAGGGGTACACAGGCTGTTGCTTTGCTAGTGAGGCTATTACAGAAAATCACCCCAGAAATAATCCACAGTATGGTCAGGGAACATCCTTTGAAAACATCAGTAAGTTAGTAACTTAGTAACTTTAGTAAGTTTAGTAACTCTCAGGTACTGACCACTGCATCTCTCATGCATCTGCCATTGTTTCCATGGAGGCAGCTCCATCCAGAACTGAGCACATGCCTGCATCACTCTGGCAGCTGGACCAGCATCATTTCAAGCAGGAATAGGAAAGAAGAATACCAAAGATCTCTACATTGTAGGACATTAGCCTCCTAACCCTAGGTCCTGAAACTTTAGATATGGTCTTTCCAATGAAAGTGTATATATCTAAACTCTGAGGGCAGATTGAGGTAGTGTGAGGAAGTGGTCAGGGCTGTTGTGAGGGCTCACCTTGGCTCCAGCTCTGAGATCTTCAGCAGGTTCTGTAATACCATTGCACCATTGTGTCCATTCTAAACTAGGGAAGAAAATAACACCCATTTCTAAAGGCTGGTGTGGATGAAATGGTGTCTGGAACACAGTAAACCACATTTAAAAATATCAGCTGTTCACCTTGAATGTGTGTCCTGGTTAATCAATTTGACACAAGCAGGAGTCATTGAAGGGAGAGAAACCCAACTGAGAAGAAATGCCTCCATAAGGTCTGCTCATAGCAAACCTATAGGGCATTTTCTGAATTAGCGCTAAGGGAGGGCCTAGCCCGTTGTGAGTGGTGCCACTCTAAGGCTGGTGCTCCTGGGCTCTATAAGAAAGCAGACTGGGCAAGCCACTAAGCATCACTCCTCCCTGGCCTCTGCATCAGCTCCTGCCTCCAGGGTCCTGCTGAATTTGGAGTTCCTGCCTTGGCTTCTTTCTAACAGACTGTGATTCAGGATCTGTAAACCAAGTAACCCTCTCCCTCCCCAAGTTGATTTTAGTTATGGTGTTCTGTCACAGCAATAGTGAAGCCTAACTAGTGTAATGTTATCCTGTTTTTTTTTTTCTTCCAGAAAAGATTTGTCAGTTCAAAGGTAAAACTGACCCAAGCTCCAGGAAATGTGGTTTCCTAAGCTGAAGAAATAATTTGGTGGCCCCCCTTCTCATGCAGCTTGTTAACTGTGGTTCCTGATGACCACAGCACCTCCCAGAGGCTGATTTTCTAGTACAAAGATGCTGCTCTTCTGGGGATGGAAGTGAACACTCACCTTCTCACTGCTCCAGCTTCACACTGGCTTTTGTCTTTTTCTTGAGGCGAACTGTCATTTGATGTACACATGGAACACCACAGCTGGAAGGGTGCACATGCTTAAAAAGCAACCTGATGGCGGGGCCACCTGGCAGCACCTGGGAAAGCAGGGTGAGGAGATCTGGTTTGGAAACTGAATTCTTGGCTGTGAGCAGTGGACATGTTATAGATACTCTCAGAGCGTTGGCTTCCTTTTCTGATAGAACATTTCCTACAGAGACTGGGGTAAAGATGGAGGGAAAACATCTGGGAACATCTGACCTCAAGCCAGCGGGAGACAAGTCAGAAACTCTTCCTCTGTAAAGAAATTGCATTTGGGAATTCAGTCACTGCTGGCTTTGTACCATACAAGTATAATCAACTGTTTAGGAAAAAACAAAACAAAACAAAACAAACACTCCAGTGATTTTTTTTTAAACCCTTTGTAATCTAAATATTAGTAATTTTAATTCTTTGTACTTTCTGGTACATTTGATTTTGTTCACAATAAACAAACATTACCTTCTGCAATATGAGAAAGTTATGAAAGATATCAGTTTTCATCACTGTATACCTAGCCTCTAATTCTGACTTTGTCTGGAAAAGCTGGTAAGACAATCACAGGCAACTACTCTATCATTTATTTATAGTTTCAAGTATTTTTCTTACATTGATTGTAGATGGCCCATATAATGCTAGGGATGTTTAAAGCAGGCAATATATTCTCAAGATTCCAGAATTAAAAACAAAACAAAATGAAACAAAACAAAAAACCCGTAAATAAAAAGTCCCACTCAGTCTGTTCTTCAGTTTGGCCACACTAACGACCTTGCTGGCACTGCTCTCTCAGCTCAACCTCTGTGTGTAAAATAAGTACAAATGCACACTTATTATAGAATGTTTCCATCAAACCTGGACAACATCAGCATTTGAGTTAAATGATGCCAATAATAGTCTAGTTACATCAGTTTGCATTAGTATGCCTGTATCACATGTCTTGTAAACTGAAAACCTAGCAAGAGTCTGGGCTTCTCTAGCTGATGACCAAGGATTCTGTAGAAAGCAGACATGATGCTAAGGAGGTGAGGATGCTACCAAATTGGCTGCACTTGGTGTCAAGCTTAGCTATCTGCACCTAAGGACATTCTGTTCCAAGGGGACATACAGGGGAGGGGAAGCAGGAATCTATTTGTCAGTGTGTTTGACAGATTTGAATGTGTGTTTTGACTGCATGTATGTATGTACACAAGCATTCCTGGTACCTGGCCAGTGGAGGGTGTTGAGTTCTTTGGAACTGGAGTTACAGAGGGTTTGAAGCTTCCAAGTGGGTACTGGGAACTAAACTAGGGTCTCTGTAAGAGCAGCAAGTGCTCAGTGGTGGAGTTATCTCGAGTGACACACAGTGGGGCTTTTATTCTGGGTCACATGAGTGATCTCTTAGGGCTGCCTACCATTTATTCCTCTTGGCTTTACTGGGAAGACAGGAAAGTTCTGGAGAGCATGCTCACAGGGAAGGTGTAAGAGGAGGTGCTGTGGCTGGCTGTTTACAAAGCTTACAAGCCCAAGGAGCGAGCTTTTGCTACAGTACACTGTAGCTGGACCACTGCCTGATATGCTGATAATTCAAAAAAAGCCTTCAGCACTTATTGTAAAATGAAATCATGTTTGTCTATATCACATGTAGTCTCTGAAGCAGGGAAAGTGACTTTTTATAAGATGCCAGAGCATCGTAGATCAAATTTACCCATGTCTGGAGTGGACGCCTGCGTGGACTCTAAAGCACCTGCTCATATTCCTTAAGCACAGTGTCAACCAGGGAGGGGTACATTCTACTTATACCACAGATGAGGATCTGAGGCCCATTTAATTAAATTTGGCTGAAGAAAATAGAGCCATGAATAAAACTGCTGAGAAGCTTTTTCTCTAATGTGTTTTGCCCAGATTTCTTTCTTTTTTTTTTAGACTGAGTTTTCTACACAGCCCTGGCTATCCTGGAACTCACTAGGTAGATCAGGATGGCCTTGAATTCACACAGATGCACCTGCTTTTGCCTTCCTAGTGGTGGGATTAAAGGCCTGTACCACTATGCCTGGCTAGATGGCTTATTCATACTGGCCAGCCATTGGAAAGCTTATACCCAGGTTAAAATATCTATTGTCTTGCAGGGCACCCCTCTGCAGCACACAAAGAAGAGGCAGGCCCCGTGCAGTGAGAAAGGAAAATGAAAACAGGGTCATCCCAGCACAGAGTATCTTTCTGTTCCGGTGTTAACTAGAAGCTTTCTTCCCTTTTAGCCTTACACATCTTCACAAATGCTGCCTTTTCCCTAGTGTTTAGCTGCAGTCCTGGAGCTGAAGACCAGTGCATCGGAGGCAGAGAAGTTGTGCTTAGAAATGTCACAGGTCTTTCTTTAAAAATTAAAATAGCTTCTTTTTGTTTTAGTAATGACAGTAAAATTCTCTTTCAAAGTTTTGTATAAATTATGGCTCTGACAGTGGAAATACTTTCCTTTTAGAAATAATGTGCAAAAAAGATCTATACTCTTCAACGATGCAGTCAGTGGCAGGTGAACATGTTTAGAACAAAGTTTTATTATTATTATTATTATAAAGTTCTACTTAATTGTTTAAACAAAAAACATCAAAATAATCTCTACATACAGTTACAAAGGGTGGAAAAGTCTCTTATAATTCTGAAAAGATGAGCGTGATGTGTCTATGATGTTCCAACAGTACAGAAAAGTCAAAAAAAACCTTCTTGTTCCCAGTCAAGTCCTTATCAGAGCACTGAAAAGACCTGAGTGTGAACAGTTACTCTAGTCAACCACTTTTATGGACTGAACACTTGAGAGAGACTGGGTGTGGGTTGGCCTGGCTCCGAGGGACAGAGAAGCTGGGATGCCGCCTTCGGGATGGATGGTCCGTGGGTACTTGGCAGCAGCGGCCTGAGGAATGGTTTGCTGTGAAGATAAGAGGCTGTTTTAATAACCTGAGAGACAGGGCTGGAGAGATGGCTCAGTGGTTAAGAGCACTGGCTGTTTTTCTGGAGGACCTGAGTTCGATTCCTGGCATCCACATGGCAGCTAACAACTGTCTGCAATTCCAAGATCTGACACCCTTACATAGTTATACATGCAGGCAAAACACCAATTCACATAAAATAAAAATAAATATTTAAAATAAAAAAATAACCTGAGAGTCTATAGATATAGAGCATCACTTCATCACCTACAACCCAAGCCAACAGGCATTTTGTGGACAGGACAGCAGCAATCCACTGGGTGGCGCTGCCATTCAAACAGTGAAGCTAAACACTAAGCTCCTTCTCTAAAGGGAGCCTAGTGTTTCGACCACCACCTTTCCAGGGCCTTGAGAATCACTGCTCTACCAGGTAGAAGAGGGAGGGTCTACAAGGCCAAGTCCAGAAAAGGACTTCAAGGTGTCTGGATGGGAGTCAGCCCTCAACCATTCACCCTGATTCTATGCAGCCCAGGCCTTGTTTGAAGTCATGGTAAAACAGATTCTAAAAGAAAATATCTTTATTCTGCTTGCATTGGTGTTTTGTCTGCATGTATGTCTGGTGAGGGTGTCAAATCTTGGAGTTACAGACTGTTGCTAACTGCCATGTGAGTGCTCGGAAGAGCAGTCGGTGCTCTTAACCACGCTGAGCCATCTCTCCAGCCAAGATCCAACATTTTATAGTCACATAGGGGAAGGCTCCCCTTGTCTTCTGGGGAGCCTTCTCTTATGTGACTTTATGTCATATGTGACTTAATGTTTCTGTTCCTTCAACAGGGTCTTTCTATGTAGCTCAGGCTGGACTTAAACTTGTGATCCACCTGCTCAGCCTTCAGAATTTTGGGAACAAGGAACATGCCACCTTACCTGGTGGAACCACAATTTCCTAAACAAGGAAAGAACTGGATGTGGAAGCAAATACAGACACGGAGGATATGATCTGCACACAAGTTCAAAGCTCAGGAGAACACTGACATGTGTGCTAAAGACCTAAAGTCAGGGGGCTGGAGAGATGGGTCAGAGGTTAAGAGCACTGACTGTTCTTTCAGAGGTCCTGAGTTCAATTCCCAGCATCCACATGGTGGCTCATAGCCATCTATGATGACATCTGGTATCCTCCTCTGTATAATAATTTATTATTATACATAATAAATAAATCTTTAAAAAAAACACCTAAAGTCAGAGAAGAGCAAGCTCAGTCTATATGTGATATGCATTGTGTATATACATACATGTTACCCATACATACATAATACATACATATGAAAAACAGTTAAGACTTTATTGTACTTGCTACAATGTCTTAGTAGCTGGCAGAGGGATTTGTATCAAGTTTTTAGTCATGTACACACAGATTTCTATTATAAGGTCTTCAATTGATAAAATCATCTTTAAAATATTTCAAGTGCAATTTTATGCATTAGGGAGGGGCAGGACGATGGCTCAGCAGGTTTGATTCTTAGCACCCACATGGCAGCTCACCACCATCTGCAACTCCATTCCTAAGGGACCCGATACTCTCTTCTGAACCAGGCATACATATGGTGCACAGACACACATGCAAACGAACACTCAACAGTTAGAAAAACAAACTCCAGAAAATCTCCTGTTCCTTTTCTGTAAGTCATGGTTCCTATGGTTCTATAGTTTACAAAGTCCCTCTGTGTGTCACTTTATCTCATTTAATCCTGAATCCCAACAATATTCCAAGCTCAGAACTCTCAGCAACCCCACTTCACAGAAGAGAAAATGGAGGCTGAACTATTGACTTGAAGTGCCTTTGTCTAGATGCAGCAAGTGGAGGTAACAAGTGGGATGGTTTCACCTGCCTCCTACTTCACGTCTATGGAGCTTCCCCTACACTAAATATATTTCTTGCAGCTCACCATCTTTAAGTAGAGAGATATGGTATTGTGAGAGACTGGAAAGCATGGGCAAGAGTAAGGTCCCTACAGCAAGAACATTTCCTTATAAGTAATACCTGTGGCATGAATAGTCAGTTGACCAGTAATCTGTTTTTCTTTTTGCATGGAACTTTTACAGTTTACTGTTTTAGCAGGTGACATACTGGATTATCTTTTCTATTTGATTATTTTTATGCCTTTGGCATAAACATTTTTTTTAACAGGAGACATCTGTAAGTATGATTTATACTGACTGAGAGTAAATGGAAACAATGACTAACCATAAATGTCAGGGTTGATATGGGGACAAAGTCATGAAAAAGATTTCTGGACTCACCACTGTGACTGGATGATGCTTCTCCACGACAACTGAGCTCATGGGAGGAGAAACTCCCATGATAGCCAAACTGCTGTTGATTCTAGTTTTGGAAGCAAAATCACACCGACCTGTGATCCGAGCTGTAATTGTCTTCCCGGCTTTCTGCTGTGCTGAAGTCACAACTCTTGGCATGTACTATAAAACAAAGCCAGACACCCAATTGGTGAAAGCACAATTTACATTACTTGGTGTAGTGGGATTATGGTATGTTGTAAACATTTGTTCCTCCTACTGGTTTAATAAAACGCTGATTGGTCAGAGGCAGACAGGAAGTGTAGGCGGGGCTACCAGACTAAGAAAACTCTGGAACATCTCAGAGCAGAGCAGAGACGCTGCAGAGATGCCAGATGTAGAGGAAAGAAGTTGAAATGCTACTGAGAAAAGGTACCGAGCTGCATGGCTGAACAAGAATCATGGGCTGAGTTAAGATGAAGGAGTTAGCAAGCTATATGTCTGGGCCCTAGGTCAATCAGGGTAAAATTAATGTAAGAGTTTGTGTGTTTCTGTGAGACTGCCAGACTGCTGGTCAAACCTCTGATCTAGGCCTGAAAGTCCGGGCCAGAAATCTAATACAATTTGGCTGTGTAACTTTCAGAGAAAACATAGGACACTTAAAACCTAATAGACAAAAGGCAAACCAAACCCCCAATATTCCCATAACCTTGGCTATCAACTAATTAAAAATATTTTTGAGATTTAAACCCTTATTTTGAAATGACAGATTCCCAGGAAGTGTCCTTGTGTGTTCTCTGTGTATTTCATAAATACAGAAACCTAAAATAATTTGCAAAGAATAATTTCATATGACAGACTAGTTTCTCTGTTCTCTTCCTATTTTGTAAATAATTTTTATAGAAACATTTTTAGAAGTTATTTTTTAAAAGTACTGCAAAATGAGATTATTATATCAAAAAGAAACTTCAACATTTAAAGCTTTTATTGGTTAACACTAGATGATATTGAAGAAAGATTATATGTATATCAAGAGTAATGTTTAAATTCTATTTTTCACTGTTAATTAATTACATGAATGCTGAACTCAGTGTAAGGTAATGCTCTTTGATTTAACTTGTAATGCTTTATTAATGCACATTATAACTTGTCAGTTCTTTAACTGTTGGTCAGAAATGGAAAGGACAGTTACTATTATAAAAACCTAATAGCTCCAAAAATCCAGACAGGGTGGTATGAATGTGCGTATCTAGCACTTCAGAAGTTAAGGCAGGAGGATCACGATTTGAAGCCAGCCTGAGATACACACAGACACACACACTTCAGTTGAGAGTATTACTGAATGGTTTTGGTATGCCATGAATGGAGAATTTGATTCCTAGCTGCACAAACAAAAAAGATTAATAGTTCCTGATTGGTATTAACTTTATTTAAGGACTAAAGATACTTTTATCCAGTAATATAAACATTTTCCTTATGTATTTCCTCCCTTCCCTCCTTGGGTGTTCAATCTGTGGGTGCTAATGCTTGTACATGCACATGCAGGAGCCTGAGAGGCTGGGTGCCTCTCTATTGCTCTCAGACCTCCTGCCTTGAGACAGGGCCTCACTGAACCAGAAGCTCACTGCTCTGTTTAGCTTGCTGGCTGGTCACTGAGCTCTCGGAATCCACCTATCTGTCTCTCCTGCCCACCCACAGCTATGTGTGACCATGCCTGGCTTCTTTGAACACAGGTGTTGGGGTTTAGAAGCAGGTTCTGAAGTACTTTTCCTGGCCGAGCCATCTCTCCAGACCCATGCTTCATTTTTCAGTGTCCATAGTCTTTAATCTTATCATTAACTCTTCTTACTTGGAGGAAATAATCTGCTTTGGACAGCTGCAGGTACTATGCTCTTCTAACATGTACTCATGCTGGTGTAACTAAAAATGCTGCGTGAAATATTAATTTAAATGCATATTTTCCCTCAATAGTTCTTCTAAAAGCATTGATTAAATATTGCTTCTTTCCCCATGGTCTAGCCCATCCAGGGTTCTCTCTCTATCTGCTGCAGATGATCAGAGCTGTCTGCTGAATCATGACATGATCATCAAGGAGACTCGGCTCTGGGGAAATTAAAACAACCCAGAGGAAAACAATATTTAATAGGGTCGTGCAATTCCTTAAAGTATCTGGAAAGAATTCATTGGAGTTCCATAAAAACCCAAGCAAAGGCAAAAATGAAGCAATTAATTCTAGGAGCAAAAAATATGCTGGAAGGAAATACTATATACATTCAAAGCTTAGCTATATTTACAAAGGAATCTCAAGTACCAATTTAATTTAAAGCTGGAGTAGCAGTGTCTGAGCATTAGCACACAGGAGGAAGGCAATGGATAATGAGCCAGACTAACAACACTCACGACAATGACAGAAACATACTGTTCAGGAAAAGGCACCAGAAAAACAAAACAGCCAGCAGCTTGGAGAAGGGGATTTGGAGGACTGTTGCTGAAAATGTAGACTGCTTTTTAATTAGTGAATTTTACGAATCTTATATATTTGTGCAAACAACTCAGATTTTAAGATGTTCACAGGGCTGCAAATGTGGCTCACCAGTTAAGTGCATGGACTGCCCTTCAGAGGGATGGAGTTCAAATTTCAGCAACCAGTCAAGTGGCACAAGCCACCAGTGACCTAGCTCCAGGGATCTACACTTCTGAGAGCACCCCTCAAGTCACACTTAAAAACAATAAGCACAAATTAAGACAAGATGTTCAGAAATGTTTTGTGGACTAACTTCTATCTTCAGAAAATTATATAACACACACACACACAAATGTGTATCAGCAAACATGAGGTAGAGAACACTTTGTGAGTGAATGAAGATTGTTTTGTGGAAGAGTGGTAACTAAGGACTGAACCTATGATACATGTATGCCAGGAATTTATTCTATCAGTAAGCTGGGCTCTAACTCCAAATAAAGATTTGTAAATGCTATTTTAGAATATAAAATTAGTAGCTGACAAGAAAATCCACTGGAACCAAGAAACATCTCAGTGCTAGAACACTTATATGTGTTGAGCTCTGGGTGTGATCCTTAGCTATGGGCAAATCCCCTAGTAACCAGATCCTTGGCAGATACTGAGAACTGCTATAGAGCAGTGCCTCCAACACCCAAATGATAAACAGCCCTTCACAGCAGCTCCTCTCACTTGGAGAGGGAGGGAATGCATGAGAACCCAGAAAAGTTTGGAATGAGAAACACCAGAGCAGCAGGAACTGCAGATGATTAGCTACCCAAAGCCAGCTAAGAATGGCTTTAGACTACCTCATGAGATAGAGAGAGGTGAGGGTTCCATCTACAGTCACAACTTTAAAAGAAGTCACCTGCAATGACCTGCATGCTTATAGACTTGTTTTTAGTGGCTTGTCACTTGCAAATTGGAAAGATGGCTCCTGTTACCCTTGAAGACTTGGGTTTTGTTACAGCACCACATCAGCAGGCTTACAACCACCTATAGGCCAGCTCCAGGGGCCCTCTTCTGGCCAGTGTGGACATTTTCTCACACCACATAAATGAACAAAATAATACTTATATAATCCAAATAGTTAAAACTGGTGAAAAAAAGCTGTTTTTAAAATGCTACAAAGAATTTATATTAAAATTATTAGAAAAGATTTTTGTTAAGTTAGGTGGCAGGGAGAAGATACTATTAGCAAATAGTGTTGAACACTGCTCGTTCATAACACATGGTTCAGAAACTGACACTGGAAACTAGAACATACTCTAGTAAGGCTTATGCTAGAAAGGGCATTTCTTTACCACCCATAACCACCACCAAGCCTGGCTGTCTGCTGAAAACTGGCTCTTTTGAGTAAGTACACAAGGGGTTACCCTCTATAAGCCTCAATTTTGTCATTTATAAAATAGGAAAACTACCTCACAATACTTATCATTTTGTTCTGACAGATGGAGGCGTTAGATGAAAAGCTTCAGTAAACAGTGAAAATCTAAGGAGGAACGTTCTCTCAGTGACTCACTCCACTCCACTCCTGGAAATGAGAGCACAGCGCCATCTACTGTCCAGCACTGTGAAGTGAAACATAACGGGCTGGGGTAACTGCCTAATGTCTTTTGTGGGGTATGTGGTGGGGTGGAGTTGAGACAGGCTGGGCTTATGCTTCTTTTTAAAACAAAAGACATTCTGAGGGGAATCTGAGTATCTGAATTACACAAAGGAGAGAACTTCAGATTGTACTTACCCGAGAGCCTCCTTTTTCCTGCCCAGAAGATTTCTGGATTACTTTCACTACAGACTATATCTGATCCACTTGTCTTGAGTACTTTCTATGGGTTAGCCCGAGTAGCATGTTGACTTTTTAAAAAAATGCATCTTATTCTTTGCTCCCTTTCATTTAAAAAAAGATTTTTTTCCTCACATAATTTATCCTGACTATGGTTTCCATGTACCGTGCTACTCCTGGTTCCTCTCTAACTCCCTCCTAGCTAGATCCACTCCCTTTATGTCTCTCATTAGAAACAAAACAAAACAAAACACAGCAAGACAGGCATTTAGGGGATTAGTAATAAAATATAGTAAAATTTAAAAAAAACACCCAACACATTAGAATTGGATAAAACAAACAGAAGGAAAAGAGCCCAAGAGAAGGCACAAGAGCCAGAGACCCGCTCGTCCACACACTCAGTAGTCCCATGAAACACTAAGCTGGCAGCCATAGTGTATAAGGCCCTGAGCATGCTGTGAGTTCATAGGGGATTTGGTCACATTCACGCTGACCCTTTTCTCTGTGTTCTGCACATCTCATTCACAGTGATGTGGATGAGAGCTTGGTGGGGTTAGATCTTAGCACTACAGATACAAATATGGACAAATGAAGACTACAAAGCCAGATCCCCACAAACACCATGACAAGACATACATGCTTTTGAAGCCTCTCACAGCATCGCACTTGCACAAATGGTACCCACCATTTCTTCTGGAGCAGTAGCAGCTGCGGATCCTGTACCAAGAACAGAGACAGGAACGTGAACAGAAGAGGCAGACGTAGCTCCAGCAGAGGTCACGGAAGCAGAGGGAATGGCAGAGGCGCTGGCCACTCCTGCTGCTGCTATTGCAGATGGCAGCAGCAGCTGCGATGGAACTGCTGAAGGCATTGTAGATGAAGAAGTGTCCAAATGAGCACAAAGTTCTCTTCCTGGGCCACCAGGGCCACTCTCGTCCTTTTTATTATTTGTGAAGTCCATCCCTATAAGTCACAAAGCCATTCTATTAACAGTAGCCCAATTTAATTTACAAACAAAGAAAAGACAATGGCTAAAATGTAGCTCTAATGAAAAGGCAGATATTTGTCACCTTGGGGGTTGACTGTACAGTCTTGGTATTAATTAGCTAATATCAACTTCAGATGAGGTGAAAGCCTCAACATATGAACTAACTGCCCTTATATAAAAGTCAGGAATGAGTATGTGCACGGCTAGAGCCTGTCTAGGTGCACTGCCATTGGAACACCACTGCGGTGGTGACCTATGTGGTCACACGGGGTGGGGGGCTACAGCCTTTCTCACCTCATACAGCCCTCCTGACTATCACAGCTCTGCAACTACTTGCCCCTCAATATCTTCTCTGTTTCAATTATTACTTCTATTTTGACAAAAAACAAGGTGTTTTCACTCTGGACATTTTAGCCAATCATAAACAAATGAGTAAAAAAAAAAATGGGTCCCTCCCTATAGACACAAATTATAAGTAAAAAGCATCTGCCCACTGAACTGGCTGAGAAGGGGCTCCTCCCCAGGACCTGTCTCTCATCTAGGAACTGAGAGGAGTTAACTTTCAGAAGAGGGGACAATTTTTGATATTTTCCTCTCAAAATTAGAATTTGGTAAGTTTCCGCTTGAACCATCTCTGCACTTAAAAATGTAGTGAGATGCTGTAGATGCCCAAGAAGACATTGTGGTAAAGAGTTTCCACATGTGTTTTTTCCTTCCAGATGCCTGCCCTTCACCCATATGCACATTACACTTAGCAATAGTTACCCTGCTAAAGTTTAACAATTACAGCTCAAAGATCCTTCTAACTCTGCTCTAAAGCCACATAAAGTATCATATAAAATATCATATAACTTGAAAACTGCACATGTACATATGTGCACAGACCTCCACACCCTCCCACAGAGGTTTAACATGTTTGTGGCAGAAAGTAACATTGCATGGCAGATACCCATGACATAGAACCAGAGAAAAGGTCAGGTATGAACAAGCAGGTGACCAACTCTTACTGGTGTGGTTTCATTTACGAAGTTTCTGTTCACAGATCTCTCTTTACCAGGGAGATAACTTTCTCACTTTTGTACTGTGTCTAAAATTGCTTGAAGATTCTACATCCATCATTTTAAGATGAAGGCACAAAAACCAGGTAAGTTTTCATGGGACTGAATTTATTTTAATGAGATGAACTCTCATCAATAAGCTAAATCCCAAGTAGGATTTAAGTTTTATTGTCATCTTCTGCCTTTTTCACAAAAAGTCTCAAAAAAATTTAGGGAAGCAGGTTTATCTAGTAAAGGTGCTTGTCACCAAACCCGAGGGCCTGAGTTCAGTCAGAGGATTGTAGAAGGGGGCCTAACTCCTTCAGACTGTCCTCCCCACAGCACAGGTGTGCCACGGCCTGTGTGTGCCATGCCCTCCTTCCCCCAAACAGATAAGTAAATACATCAATTCAATGAAAAAGCAATAAACAAACAAAAAGTACTGACCAAATTATTTGGCTATTAGTGAGATACACTCGTCATTCTTAAGATTCTGTAATTCTCCATTGCAACTGTCTGATTGGTATATGAACTACATACAGTCCATGGCTAATTCTGATAGAAAGATGTGCCCAAATACTACCACCAAGTACCACTGTGACTTAAACACAGATGTTTGCTAATGCTTTAAAATGAAGGCAAGCCAAGCACAGACAGGTTTTTCACAGGAGAACAAATAAATCATAGTGTAACAAGATGAAATCATCTCTGATTTATTAGCAGAGTTCCTCAGATGGATGTAATATGGGGCAATACTGAAGAAGTGGTCAGGTACTCTCATGAGCCAGGGAGATTGACTAAGGATGACAACTGTATGTTGGGCAGGGTCTTACCCGACCATCCTTCTGCTCCTTCACTGCCTCTCTGTCAGAGTCCCCTGAAGCACATATGTGCAGGCTTTGCTTAAAGAAGGGGTCTAAAGTCTAATGAGAGAACTGGCCCACTATAAACTGGTAGTAAATGGTTCTAGTCACATGTTCTAGTCCATGCAGACAAAATTATTACAAAGAGACTCCAGGTATTTCGTAGACTTAAAAAAATTATTATACTGATAAATTAGGTTTTAGAAAACTGTGATGGCTAGGTTAGAAATATTTAATCAACAAACCTGTACATGAAATGTGGCAATTATGCAAGAATGAAAATAGAAATTTTATGTGTAGAAATTATTAGTTAAGAGGACTTCAAAGTGTTAAATGTTAAAACTAAGCATTACTTTGGTTGTGCATGGTGATGCATGTCTAAAATTCCAGTCTGCAGAGGCCAACTTGGGTTATATAGCTAGATGCTGTTTCAAAAACAGGAAGGGATCATTTTGACACTGAGCTTAAGTAAGAATTGGAGAAAAAGGTGCAGTGACCCAGCTGGCTGTTATGCTGGATTCAGACCTGGCACGAGCGAGTGTGCAGAGACAAGGCTCACTCACAGCACAATACAACCAGTCAAGATTCCCCTCACATTCCTTTTGAAACAAAGCAGAGAATACAACAGTCTATAAATTACTCACCGGCTTCATTTTTGTTCTGGAATATGGTCATGGCTTCAAGGTTTAGTGCACACACTCCCCTCATGAAGGCTTTCTTCAAGGAGTCTTCAAAGTGTTTCTTTTCTTGCTGCAGTCTTTGAATCTCAGCTTTTGCATCTTCCAAAGCTCCAGATAACTACAAAATAACAAAAGGAGAGGACACTGAAACACAAGAAAGAATATTATCGTCAAATATTATTCTTTGCCGTTGATCTACTTATTTAATTTTTTGAGACAGGGTTCTATGTAGCCCAGGCTGGTCTCTAAATTGCTTGGAATCAAGGGTGACCTTGAAGTCATCTTTCTGTCTCTAGCTCCCAAGTGCACAGATTACAGACATATACTACTATGCCCAACAAAAATTGGCTTTTTTATTTTTTTAAACTATATAATTTTTATGCAGGATATTAAATAAAATATATTTATACAAGCCACACATGATCCATATTCCTTTGAGAGAAAAAAATTAACTGAAATTCTTATAGTATTAGTAGAAGTTTTAAAAAGTAAATGCTATTTACAAAATTTAAAGTACACAATGAATTTTGGTAAAACCTAATTTTCCGTAGACCAAACCTAAAAAGACTACATCTTTTTCTGTATGCCATTTTGAACTGCAGAAATCATATATACTGCAAATTTTTAAATTTTTGTATGCCTTTGTATCTGTTTGTCTGGATGCATGTATATGGATACACGTGTGTGTGTGTGTGTGTGTGTGTGTGTGTGTGTGTGTGTGTGTGTAGGTCGGGATCAGGTGTTTTCTTTGATTCCTGTCTACCTTGTTTTCTGAGGCAGGTCTCTCATGGGTATAGGACTCACTTATCTGGCTGGGTTGGCTGCAGTGAGGCCCAGGGAACCCCTATCCAGTGCTGGAATTACAAGAATACAGGACTGAGTCTTTTTTTTTTTAATATTTATTTTTATTATTTTATGTGAATTGGTGTTCTACCTGCATGTATAACTGTGTAAGGGTGTCAGATCTTGGAATTACAGACCATTGTTAGTTGCCATGTGGATGCTGGGAATCGAACTCAGGTCCTCCGGAAGAACAGTCAGTACTGTTAACTGCTGAGTCATCTCTCCAGCCCTGAGCCCAGCTCTTTAAGAAAGACTCTGAGAATTGAACTTGGTTCTTCCTGCTCATAAGGTAAGCAGTTTACTGACTGAGATATCTCTCTAGCTCTGTAAAATTTATTGTTAATACTATTTAGTTATAAGAAAGATTTTTTTTCATATGATTTCAAAAGGCCCTTTGCATTCCAAATGTCTAGTTACCTCTCTCCCTTTCATGATTCAAATGATTTCCTATGGAAACAAAGTGAATTCTATTATTGAAAAATCAAAGAAAAAATAATTCAATTTATATACATTTGCTTTATATTGAATTTATATAGAAACAGTTTATTTAAATTAATAAAGATAAACATCTTTAAATTTTTGTTTTTGGTTATATAAAGCACTAAAAATCATAGCCTAAGTTATAGTGAATGTATACATTTCTTTGCTATACAAATAGAAATTTTATTTTTTATTTATTTTTTGCTTATATATTACATCCTGACCAGTTTCTGTAGTGGGATTATGCTGGTAATGTAAATATTTGTCCAGCCTATGGGTTTAATAAAAGCTGACTGGCCAAAGGCAAACAATGGGCAGGGCTACCAGGCTAAGAAAACTCAGGAACATCTCAGAGCAGAGACCAACACAAGATACAGATGCCAGAGTCGCAGGAGCTGCCAGGAGGTGCAGAGGAAATGCTGCTCTGAGAAAAGGCACCAAGCCACATGGCTGAACAAGATGGGTTGAGTTGAGATGAAGGAGTTAGCATATTATATACCTGAGCCTTTGGTCAATCAGTATAAAATAATTTAAGTGTGTGTGTGATTATTTGATGCTAAGCGGGGCTGAGAGTGGGGCCCAACCTCTGATCCAGGCCTGGAAAGTCCAGGACAGAACCTTTTACAAGTTTCCCTCCCCCACAACTCCTCTCTGTCCCTACCACACCTACCCTCTCCCCAGATCCATTCCTCTGCTGCTCCCCTTCAGAAAACGGCAGCCTCTCCAGGGATAACAACCGAACACACAAGCTGTAACAATGACAAGGTACAAGCCAACTGTCTTATCAAGGCTGGATGAGGCATCCCAGTAGGGAGAAAAGGGTCCCAAGAGCAGGCAAAAGGCTCAGAGACACTTCATTCCCAATGTTTGGAGTCCCATAAGAGCACCAAGCTAACAACTATACCTATATACAGAGGACCTGGCTGATACCCATGCAGGCTCCATGATGGCCACTCCAGTTTCTCTGAGCTCATATGAGCCCTGCTAAGTTGATTCTGAGGGCTGTGCTCTTGTTTAAAAACAGCTTACCATAGCAAGTTTGGCTTCATAGTCATTGGAGATCTGCACACAAACTTCTTCAGCCCTTGCTTGGCATGCCCGTTCCACCACTTCTTTCCACCGCCTCTGTACCACGGAACGCCAGCCTTTCCAGATTTTCTTCAGCAAAGTTCGCTGGAAGTACTGGTCAGCCAGTTTACCTTCATAGACCTAACAAAAGCAATATCCAACCTCAGAACCATGGAGAACTATAAAGGGGAGAGTAGTGTAATCAAAACTAGCATGGTGGGAAGCACGCAAACGCTATCACTAATCCTGCACAAGCACTCTGTTGCACAGGGGAAACTGGCTTGGCCACACAGGCAGGAGGTGAGAACTCTCACTTCCCTGGTTCTAGAACTTCTTTCTAAGCCTAGCCATGACATCACAGCTCAGCGTGGCTCATCAAGAAAAAAACAACACAAGTTGTCACCTCAGGCATGATTCTACATGACCATTAGCTGACAGAATGGCCAGAAGGCAAAAAGGAGGTACCACTGTCTTTTTCACTTGGTGAGAATAGTTCATTAACTTAACTCACACTGTCAGGAATCATAATACCAAGCTGGACAAAACAGAAAACATAAACTTATTCTTTTATCAGTGAATGCTTCTCAAGTAGTTGTACATCTTCATTTTCCTAAAATTAAGATACTATTCAAAAGTGATGGCAACTTGACAATTCCAGCCAGCATATTTAAAATACGTATTCTCATGTGTCACTTAGTACATAATTTTTATTATGGCACGCTCACTTTAGATGGTATCCATCTATCTATATCTATCTATCCATCCATCTACCCACCTACCTCCCTTCCTCCCATGTGTGGTGTATGTATGTTCACATGGGCATATACATGTGTGTATGTGTGTGTCGACCAGAGGTTATCTTCCGCTGTTTCTCCACCTTATTTTTAGAGACTAATCAGCTAGGATGGCCAGTGACTTCTAGGGATCCTCCAAGCTCCCCAGCCCCTCAGTGCTGCTCTCTCAGGCTTTGATTTGGGTGCTAGAGAAGTGAGCTCAGCTTATACAGCAGGCCAGCAGTCACTTTACTAACTGAGCCATGTCCTCAACCACAGATATTGTTTCTGTGTGATGAATGTAATGCAGCAGGCCAGCTGGATTAATTAATACAAGGTACTCTTAAAGGATACTCATGATAATTTTCTCCTTAAATATTAATCTCTTAATAAGTAACTCCAGGGTTATGTGGACATAGCTTACTTTCTCTACATTCATTTTTTTTATATCTCTATATTAATTTCCTTTAGCCAGAGATTTCTACATCCTGTCTTTTTCATGGTATATACAAACTCATACTTTTCTATGTTTTAAACAACGTTATTTTATTTTAAATTTTGTGTATAAAAGTGTCTATGTATGGAGTACAAGTACCTTGGAGCCAGAGGTGGTAGATGCATATTCTAGAGTTGGAGATGCAGTTGGTCATGACTGTGGGTGCTGGGGACTGAGGTCCTTTGCAAGAGCAGCATGCCCTCTAAACTACTGAGCATTCTCTTCAGCTCTAGTTTTCTGAAGTCTTGCTCTGCATGCTAGGCTGACAATTCACAATTCTCCTGCCTCAGCCTCTCAATCACTGCGCTCCCAGTGTATACAAACATTTCTGGATTGACGCTTTTGAAACTCAGATCCCTGACCAGAGCAGAGTCAGATATCATGCAGACCCCTTGCTCAGAGCAGACAGGAGACACACAAGTGTTCTTGCCACGACTGACTAGGAAGTGACTAAGTGTGAACCACTGAAGCCATGGACAGATGCCAATGCAAGAATACATACAACAATATAAAGAACAACAAGGCAACACCAGAAGAAACTGGTGGTTCTATAACTACAAGACCTGAACAGAGCAATGAAGAGGAAAGAGAAGGAAACAACAGCAAAACACCTTTGTGAAGATTACTGAAGCCTTCAAAAAAGATATAAAAAATTCCCTTAAAGAAATAGAAGAAAATACAAACAAAAATTTGGAAGAGATGAACGAATCCTTGAAAGAAAACAAAGAAAACCAAAAAAAGGAAAATCAAAAATGAAAAATGTTCCAAGAACCAAAAACTGAAATAGAAGCAATAAAAAAGGCACAAAATGAGGCAAAGGTGGAAATAGAAAATCTGAAGAAAAGAGCTGGAACTACAGATACAAGCATAACCAGCAAATCCAAGAGCTGGAAGAGGGGATCTCTGAAGTAGAAGACTCAAGAGTGGAAATATATACAACAGTAAAAGAAAACACTATAACACAAAATGTCCAGGAAATTTGGGACACCATGAAAAGACCTAACCTGAGAATAATCGAAATAAAAGGAGACTAATACCAGCTCAAAGGCACAGATAATGTATTCAATAAAATAATAGAAGACAACTTTCCCATATTAAAGAAGAAAATGCTTATAAAGATACAAGAAGCTTACAGGATACCGAATAGAATTGACCCCCCAAAAAGTCTACTCGCTACATAATAATCAAGCCACAAAATGTACAGAACAAAGAAAAAATTTTAAGACCTGCAAAAGAAAAGGGTTAACTTACCTATAAAGGCAGACACATCAAAATAACATCTGACTGTTCAATGGAAACAATGAAAGAAAGAAGGTCCTGGTCAGAAGTTATATGGACACTAAAAGAACACAGCTGCCAATCTAGACTACTATACCCAGCAAAGCTATCAATCACCATAGATGGAGTTAAACAAGATATTTCATGACAAAGTCAGACTGAAACAATACCTATCTACAAATCTGGCCCTTAAGAAAGCTTTAGAGGGAGAACTCCAACCTAATGATCCCAAATACACTCATGAAACCACAAACAATTGAAAATCCCACAGAAGAAAAGCCCAAAGGAAGGAAATACATACAAGCTACCACCCAAAGTAACAGGAAATATCAGTGGTCACTAATATCCCTTAATATCAATGGACTCAATTCACCTATAAAAAGACACACACTAACAAGAGGAATACAAAAAAAGAAGCCATCCTTATGCTGCATACAAGAAACACACCTCAACCATAAAGACAGACACAGGCTCAGAGTAAAGGGTTGGGAAATGATTTTCCAATCAAATGGCCCTAAGAAACAAGCTGGTGTTGCCATCCTAATATCTAACAAAGTAGACTTGAAACTAAAATCAATTAAAAGAGACTAGGGTGGACATTACTTATTCATCTCAGGAAAAACTCATCAAGATAAAATTTCAATTCAGAATATTTATGCCCCTAATATTAGGGTACCCATCTATGTATAAGAAATACTACTAAAGCTCAAATTCCACATCAATTCTTGCACTCAAAAATTCAATACTCCACTTTCATCCTTGGATAGGTCAACCAGACAGAGACTTAACAGAGAAATAAGGAGTCTAACAGAGGTTATGATGCAAATGGATTTCATAGATATTTACAGAAGCTTCCACTCAAACTCAAAGAAATATACATATTTCTCAGCACTTCATGGAACTTTCTCTAAAACTGACCACATAATTGGTCATAAAACAAATATGAATAGATATAAAAAAATGGAAATAATCCCTTGTATCATATCAGACCACCAGGACCTAAAGTTAGAATTCAACAACATCAAAAATCACAAAAAGCCTACCAGCTCATTGAACCTAAACATCACTCAACTGAACCACTCCTGGGTCAAGGAAGAAATTAAGAAAGAAATCAAAGTTTTCCTAGAATTGAACAAAATGTATCCACAACATACCCAAAGTTATGGGACACAATAAAAGCAGTGTTAAGAGGAAAATTTATAGCACTAGATGCCTACATGAAAAACCTAGAGAAATCTCACACTAGAGAACTAATAGCACAGCTGAAAACCTTAGAACAATTAGAAGTAAACTCACCTAGAAGGAGTAGATGGCAGAAAATAATCAAACTTAGAGCTGAAATCAATAAAATTGAAACAAAAAGAATACAAAGAATCAATGAATCTAAGAGTTGGTTCTTTGAGAAAGTCAACAAAGTAGGCAAACTGTTATCCCAACTAACCAAAAAGCAGAGAGAGAGCATCGAAATCAACAAAATGAGAAATGAAAAGGGGGACATAACAACAGACAGACCTCCAGAAAATCCAGAGAATTGT
The DNA here is from genome assembly GCA_004025045.1 of Sigmodon hispidus. Lineage (NCBI taxonomy): Eukaryota > Metazoa > Chordata > Mammalia > Rodentia > Cricetidae > Sigmodon > Sigmodon hispidus. The sequence continues at coordinate 23,337 of PVIH01008218.1, forward strand.
CAGGTCATACTTTGACAATTTATACTCCACAAAAATGGAAAACATAGAAGAAATGGACAGCTTTTTGGACAGGTACCATTTACCAAAATTACATCAAGATCAGATTAAATACCTAAGCAGACCTATAACTCGAAAGGAAATTGAAGCTGTCATTAAAAGCCTCCCAAGTAAAAAAAACCCAGGTCCAGAATGTTTCAGTGCAGAATTCTACCAGACATTCAAAGAAGAATTACTACCATTACTCCTCAAACTATTTCACACAGTAAAAACTGAAGGAATATTGCCAAATTCTTTTTATGAGGCCACAATTATCTTAATACCCAAGGCACTCAAAGACAACAAAAGAGCAGAATTACAAACCAATTTCCCTCATGAATACTGATGCAAAAATTCTCAACAAAATTCTGGCAAACCATATACAACAACATGTAAAAAATATCCACCATGACCAAGTAGGCTTCATCCCAGAAATGCAGGGATGGTTCAACATATGAAAAACTGTAAATGCCATCCATCATATAAATAAGCTGAAGGAGAAAAACCACATGATCATATCCTTAGATACTGAAAAAGCCTTTGACAAAATGCAACACTCCTTTATGGTAAAAGTCCTGGAGAGATCAGGAATACAGGGAAAATATCTAAACATAATAAAGGCAATTTACAAGAAGCCGACAGCCAACATCAAACTAAATGGAGAAATACTCAAAGCAATCCCACTAAAATCAGGAACTAAACAAGGATGTCCTCTCTCCCCTTATCTATTCAATATAGTTCTTGAAGGTTTAGCTAAACCAGTAAGAGAATGAAAGGAGAGTAAGGGGATACAAATTGGAAAAGAACAAGTGAAACTATCTCTATTTGCAGATGATATGATTGTATACTTAAGTGATCCACAAAATTCTACCAGAAAACTTCTACAGCTGATGAACACCTTCAGCAATGTAACAGGATACAAGATTAACTCAAAAAAAAAATCAGTAGCCCTCCTATACACGAAAGATAAAAGGGCTAAAAAAGAAATAAGGGAAACATCACCCTTTATAATAGCTGAAAATAGTATTAAATACCTTGGTGTAACTATAACCAAAGTAACAGATCTATTTGACAAAAACTTTAAGTCACTGAAGGAAGAAATTGAAGAGTATATCAGAAAATGGAAAGATGTCCCATGTTACTGGATAGGTACGCTCAACAGTAGAAATGGCCAATCTACCAAAAGCAATCTACAGATTCAATGCAACTCCCATCAAAATCCCAACACAATTTTTTACAGACATTGAAAGAACAATACTCAATTTCATTTGGAATAACAGGAAAGCCAGGATTCCCAAAACAATTTTGCTCAATAAAAGAACCTCAGGAAGCATCACCATCCCTGACTTCAAGTTATATTATAGAGCTACAGTAATAAAAACAGCCTGGTACTGGCATAAAAAAATACCTGTGGATCTTTGGAATAGAATTGAGGATCCAGACATTAACCCAAAAACCTATGAATACCTGATCTTTGATAAAGAGGCCCAAAATATTCAATGGAAAAAGATAGTATCTTTAAGAAATGACGCTGGCATAGCTGGATGGTAGTGTGTAGAAAAATGCCAGTAGATCCAAGCCTATCACCCTGCACAAAACTCAAATCCTCATCATAAACCCAGTCACACTGAACTTGATAGAAAAGAAAGTGGGAAATACTCTCCAATGTATTGGCACTGGTGACATTTCCTAAATATAACAACAGTGGCACAGACACTAAAATCAACAAAGAGTGGGACCTCCTGAAACTGACAAGCTTTGGTAAAGCCAAGGACACAGTCAATAAGACAAAAACGACAGCCTACAAAATGGGAAAAGATTTTCACCAACCCTACAAGTGATAGAGAGGACTGATCTCTAAAATATGTAGAGAACTCAAGAAACTAGAGCACAAAACCTTGAATAACCCAATTAAAAAATGGGGTTCAGAACTAAAAAGGCAATTCTCAGCAGAAGACTTACAAATGGCTGAAAGGCACTTGAAAGAGTACTGGACATCTTTAGCCATCAGAAAAATGCAAATCAAAACAGCTTTGAGATACCATCTGACACCTGTCAGACTGGCTAAGATAAAAGACACAGATGACAGCCTATGTTGGAGAGGATGTGGAGCAAGGGGAACACTCTTTCATTGTTGATGGGAGTGTAAACTTGTTCAGCCACTCTGGAATGCAGTATGGCAGTTTCTCAAAAAACTGGGAATCAATCTCCCCAAGGACCCAGCAATACCCACTTCTGGGTGTATACCCTAAAGATGCACATTTGTACTCCAATGGCATTAGCTCAACTATGTTCACAGCAGCATTATTTGTAATAGCAAGATCCTGGAAACAACCTAGATGCCCATTCCCTCGAGGATCACCTGCCCCTGTCTTGATTTTGGGTGAGGCAAGTGGATCTGCCTGGAGTGGATGCTGAACTAAGCCACCTTGGGACCTTAGGACCTCCTGCCCTTGCTTAGGAGGAGATAAGAAGATGGGGAGAAGAGAAAGTGACTGGGTGGGGCAGGAGGGGGAAGGGACTTTGAACATTGGATAAAAAATGAGACTTTATTTATAGTAAAAAAAGGTAAAAAAAAAAACCACCCAAACATTTCTGGCCTCAATAATTTATTGTTCTTTATTAACTTAATAAAGACCAAAATCATTAATAAATAGAAAATACCACAAAAAATCACTATTTTCGATAGACTGTTTCAGTACTTAGTGAAAGCAATGACATTCACATATAAACTTGTAAAGACCTATCTAATATGAGCTTTTTTTCATTTTCTCACTAAGTCTCGAACAAACACCGCTGGCATAATTTTATGTATAAATACAATGATGTCTGCTTACAAAGAGATAATAAATACCAAGTATTTCTCTTCACCAGAATTTCTTTTAGAGCTAGCATCTTGCTATGTTGCCCAGGCTGGGCTCATGTCATTCCCCTGCGCCTCCAGAGTAGCTGAGAATATGCATCCATGCCGCTATGCTTGTATACTTAAGTCAGAAGCAGAAATAACAGTGAAAGCAAATGACCTTTTAAGGCCATAAATTCTTTTTTACAAATAACTGCTTCTAAGGTCAAGTCTTAGAAAAAAAAATTTCATTACCAACGTGTTTATAAATCAGTTACAATCCTTGTTAAAATACAATAAAGCAGCAAATGGCTTAATAAATAGGTTCTATGTCAAAACAATCTGAGAGGTATTTTTCTAAGTGCATCAAAATAAAATTTCCTTGAAATCAGAGCAACATTATGACCTAATTTATATTGACTCATTAGAAAACAAATCTTTGACTTTACCAAGAGTTCTAGTAAGCCAGCTTAGATCTCTATAATGGGAAGCCTAATAAACGACAGTGGTCATTTTTTATACTCACCTCCTGTCTTGACTTGACATGGCCAATTCGCCAGTGGAAGAAAGTTTTCATTAACTCTATCCTTTCCTTTTGCTTGCCGATGGCATTAGACAAGCTGGAAATCACCTGTAAGCAGTAAGAACCCAGTTACTGTGATACTGTGACAGCAGCACCTGACCATCTGACTTTGGTAAAGGACACACATCCTTACGTGTTTTGTCTTAAGCTAGAGGGTGCCTGGATGCTCAGTTTATTAATTTTTAGAAAGTAATCTTCTCATGTAAAACATGCTATAGAGAATAATGTAGGTACCTACTCCAGTCATCAATTAGCTCATCCTTCTTTTTTTTTGAGAGATTGTTTTGCTATGTTGCATAGGTTGGACTCAAAATTCTGATCCTCCTTCTACCCCAGAGTCCCGAGGGCTGGGATTCCAGGCGTATGCCACCAGCATGCTTAGCATAGACTATTATTGCAAGGACCATGCTGCCCACGTGAATGTGGTAAGTATCAATGAAAGAAGGGAAGAAGGAAAGACATCTTCATTGTGTGTATATCATATTACTCCCCAAAAAAGTTTACATGCCTGAGGATTACCACATTTATTAAGATTGTCAGGAAGATGACTGTGCATTTCAAAGTTTTATTACATATTTAGAAAGTCTTTACTTATTTGACTTATGAAAGGGGCCTGGTTTAAAATGTTTTCCTAGTCCTTGCTACTGTCTTGGATATAGAAGTTTCTCAGCATTTAATTATTTTGTGGTTTCAACAGATTTATGTTTAATGATTTTCTTGAATGACATTATCACTATCCTTAAAAAAGCATTTAACTCCTAAGATAAATTCTCTTTCTCAGAGAACTACCTAACTGTGAAATGTATCTGAAATAAGACACATTGGAAGGATCCCATCAAACCACAAACACGACAAGACGTGGAGTCCTAGTTTATGTCTCTTCCCCACTTTGAGACAATAGTCCTTGGTGTTCACATCTGGCCTTGACCCTGTGATCCCCTTGCCTCCTCCACCTCTTAAATACAGAGATTACACACATGCCATGCCAGCCTTGCTTTCCCTTTCTAAATTGGAAAGGGTATTCTCTGTTGTCTGCTATATTCTATGTCTTAAGCTGGATGGTGATTTATCCATTTTTATAAAAAGAACATAAGCATACTCATTTTGTATGATATTTCAAGGCCAGAAAAATTAGTAGTTTTGAAGATAATAAAGAAAATGACTTACAATGTTTCAAACAAAACCACATAAAATATTTGATTTTATGCTGTACCAATAAAAAACAATAACAATGTTACATTTGAAAAAACATCACTTTGCCTGCTGTGTGGATGTCTATAATCCCAGAAGCTGGGAGACAGCCAGAAAGACTTCCAGATGAGAGGCCAGCCTGGGCTACACACTGAGCTCAAGGCCAGCCGAGGTGACAGTGAGACTCTGTTTCAAAACGTCAAGAAATTATAAACCTGCCACTTTTATCTGACGCATTAAACATCCAAGTGCTGCTTCTTTTTTTTTTTTTTTTTTTAAACTTTATTATTTATTTACTTATTTGCCTTGGTGTTTGCCTGGAACTGGAACTACAGACAGTTGTTAGCTGCCATGTGGGTGCTGGGAATCGAACCCGGGTCCTCTGGAAGAGCAGACGGTGCTCTTAACTGCTGAGCCATCTCTCCAGCCCCCCAAGTGCTACTTCTTGAGGCAAACTGCAGAGACGTCTGCCCTGAGTCCTCTGTGACTCTAGCACATTCTCATCCATAAACAAATGTGGGTAAGCAGGGGCACAGATTCATTGCCCACTATTTTGTTTATTGCCTGAGATGTGATCAGGAAGCAAAAGAACTCAGGCCAGTCTGAACTCTATTGTCAAGTTTCTAAGAAGCCAAGAGGAAGTGAAGAGTAATTTTTGTATCTCTCCATCAATGAACAAATGCATCTCATTGATGGGATTTGAGATGCTTATCCTGTCACCCATAAGGGTAAAGAATGTAGGTAATGCTGCCTTGTTGGTGTTAGTGACAGTTACAAAATGATCATGTAGAAAAACCTAGTATGTCTAGTCTACACTGAGCAGGCTCTTAAAACATCAGGAAACACCAAAGCCAGAGCTCCAGATGGAACCCTCCTACACTCATGCCTAATAAGAACAAAGTCCATGCTGTATGCTTAGCTTCTCTTTCTGTCTTATTGGAGTAGGTAATCATTAGTTCTCAGAATTGTGTTTCCACTGAGAAGCTACTGAGTCTCACTTAAAGGGAAGGCATAGAAAAGAGGACCTCATCCTTTCTTCTGATGGAAACTTCAAAGGCTTTCTGCAACTCCTTCAAGTCAGCGATCTGCCTGGACAGCTGCTTTACATGTGCTGCATGGTTTTCCTTCTCTTTTTTCATCTCCACACGGTGCCAGTCAATAAAATTTAATCTCCACTTACTTAGTTCAGATATAATGTTTGTCTGAAAAGAAAACATACTGAAAATAAGTCATTTGTTCTTCAAACCACTTTTAAAATTAAACTGAAAATAAATATTAAAAAAGATCAGGTCAAAACAAGAGCTATAAAAAAATCACTAATAAATGATGTTTATAAGTTCAACAGCTATGGCTCTTCACAGTTCACTCACCACAAACAAGGGAACTACTTTTCCAATTTATTTTACTTTGTATGAAATTTTACTACATTAAAAAAAATTTCAGGTTTCATTCATTGAATTTCTTTGTGTAGTCACAGACTTAAATGTCCATACTGAAATCGATTAAGTGGGGCTGATTTCCCAGTACTCCTGTATGGTGACTAGGCATGTACAGCTCTAGTCCTCTGGGATCTGACACCTTCCCTGTTATCCCATGAGACTGCAATGGATGCACTTACATACACGGAGGCGAAACATCCCTACACATGATTGAAGAAATAAAATGTCAAAAGACTTTAAACAAAAAATGGATCAGGTGAAGAAATGTAGGCATATGGGCTAAGCTGAGGCACAATGATCGGTGGTGTTAGTTAAAACAATGGAGCTGATGTTTCTCCAAACGAAGGACCACAACAGTCACCTTACAACAAAGAGCTAAGCCATCCATCCTACTGCATGAGAACCACACCAAGGAACCAATGATCATCTAAAAAGCAGACACCTTCCATGCATATGCATTACTGGTTAACTGAACTGGGAAGAGTCTGGACAGTTGTCTGCACAGAACTGCTATACTTCCCTCTAGGCCCACACCAGGACATGCTGCTAGAGCATTTCCAGAGCTTAAAGTTTCAAATGACAGGAAGATATAGATGTCACAGAATTCACATAACCATAATTTTATGTATGTGAGTACATAACTATATGCTTCAGAAAAGTTTATTTTCTCCATTTTTTGAACAGTTAAATCACATTGCTTAAAAAGATATTTGTTCTAAATTATGTATAGTTCCTGTAAACATAGGTGCCCATGAAGCCAGAGGTTTCAGATGCTCCAGTTAGAGTTCCAGTAGGTTGTGACCCACCAACATGGTATTAGAAATTGAACTTCAATCCTCTGCAAGAACAGTACTTTTGCTCTTAACTACTGGGCCACCTTTCTAGCCACTTCCATTAAAAAAAAAAAAAAAAGAAAGACAAAGAAAAAAAAATAAGGATATTTCTGTAATACTGTTTTATTGACAGGTTATTAACATCAGCAAACAAAAATATTTTCATTCTTCAGACATATATTGTAGCTGCTATAAAATTAATATACATGGGTAAAATATAATACATTTTAAATAAAAAAGGTTTTCCAATCCCAGCCTCCCAAATAGCTGGGACTCCAGGTGTACGGCCTTCCTAAACTGCTATTTGTCATCACTAGGGTCTGAAGGGACTGAAATAGTGTCAGTCATCACTGGATGTCATCAAAAAGCCCTTTAAAACACATAAGAAATGTGGTGGAACATACAGTGTCCTAGAAACTCCTTAAATCTTGAAATTCAAAGTATGGTTTAGAAACCAGTAGTATTACCTAGGAGCATAATAGAAATATGTAATCTTAGAACCTACCTAAAACATACTGAGTACCAACCCACAATTTAAAAGACACCAAGGCAGTTCACACATGCATTAAAGACTAAGAAGCTTAAGTCTAAGATTTAGGTTTTTGTTTTTAGAAGCTCAGGTGTCAGACGGCAGAGCATACTGCAGTAGAGCAACCTCAATACCTTAAGACCCGAACTCCAGAGGTCAAGTACACTTTCCACCTTCTCAAGATTTTCATCAGAAACAATCATTTCATGGGCATCTGTACGAGTACAAGTAGAGGCTGGTGAGGAAGAGTCACCTAAAACATGTGAACTGAAAAAATCCATGACTGGGTGAGAGGGCTTCCTGGGTGACAAGATTGGCGATGACCCTAGAAGAAAGGCAAAGCAATCAAGTAGCAGCCAGGTGAAATGGACAGTTCTCCAACTGTAAAGTCACATCCAAAGCTACAAGATGTTCGTCAACTTAGGAGGCCAAGACAAACACACAGAGAAATTCCCCTGGAGGTACACTCAGTATGGGTAATTGTTATGTTAGTACTGTCACTGATGAGGTTCAACTGGCACGAGATGCCTCCTATACCCCTTCCACCCTTCACAAACAGCTCCCATGACAAACAATGATGTGTCCTGTCATAAACTAGTCTAAACTGGAAACCACACCACCACATGAACATCAACAAAGTGCCTTTTATGTTTTGAGCTAAAAATGTTTAAGAGTTAGCTCACATATGCCATCCTAAGAGAAAGGAATTTTCTCAACCTTGAGGAGGAAACTGGGATCACAGAGTTAACTGATCAAGGGAGGGCAGGTGTATATAGATCACGATTGCTTTCTATCTGTGCTGGTACTGGCCTCAACACTGTTAAGACTGGACAACATAAAAGGGCTAGTTTTACTTTATCAGATACTATGGATGAGAAACATATGCACCAATCTATATGCATGTACAGAGACACACAGCTCTCATCATCCAGTGAGTGGGAGAGAGCCAGAGCCAGGCAGATAACTGGCCTCTATCTCTAAAAAGCATAAAATAGGAAAGTCAATCTAGTCTATCATGGATTTACTAGAATTGGACATATCCACCCCCATTTCTCATGCATTCCACACTAACTAGGAAGATTCTAACAACCAGGACTGAAGGGCTTTCCTCTCTTTCTTGCAGAATGACTCAAGGACAGAATTACTACAGAACTTATTAAAAAGCAAATCTTTCCAGAACTCCTTACAGGAAATTTTCCCTAAGTTGTATTATCTGCCACATAGCATATATTTGCTTCCCCCTTTTGTTTGTTTTTTTCTGAGGCAGGGCTTATGTAGTGCAGGTTGGCCTTGAACTGATTATCCTCTTGTCCCCATGTCCTCAGTGGGAAACTGAAAGCATATTCCACCACCAAGTCCAGTCGGCTCTGAACTTTTATTGTGAAAATACATATTCAGTTTTTACAAAATGGAATCATATAACTTAAGAGCTTGTAAGATCACCTGCAACAATACTGTCTAAGATTTAAATATTATCATACAAACTAGCAATAATAGCATTTTAAAAGTCTGGCTACTAAGTAAAATGCTGACATTATTCCTGTTAGAACACTGTAATTAATGAAACAAACCGAGGAAATGTCATCCCACCTGATTTGGAATGGCTGGAAATATCACGTCCTTTTTCAACTTCCACTGCAGCTTCTTTCTCAGGGTTAGTTCCTGCCCCGCCCCCAAAAGAAGGTCTTTAAAGTTAAACTGAACCACTTAAGAGAAAGTGTGTATGCACTGTACAAGACGAGGGCTTCAGCATGACATCCTCAGGCAAGCACATAACACACACACACACTTCCTTACTCTGTTATCCTGTTCCCCTGTTCCTCTCCCTTTAAATAGTACTCCTTCTACTTCTATGTCTTAAATAAATTTAGAAAATTCATATTCTACATATGTAGGAAAACATGTAATAGTTGTCTTTATAAGCCTGGTTTATTTTGCTTAACTTGAGGATTCTCAGGTTCCACTAATTTTTCTGCAGAAAACATAATTTTGTTTTTCACAGCTGAACAAGAACATTCCATTGTTTTTTGATTTTATGCCATGGCTATTGTAAATAGTAGGCTGCAATAAATGTAGGCATGTACATATTGCACACTAGCTTGGATTTTCTTGAGTGTATATCCAGGGGCATAGATAGCTAGACCATATGATAGCTCTAGTTTTAGTTTATTTTTAAAATTTTATTTTTTTAAAAAAAACCTTGCAAATAAATACAATCACACAACAAAATTAACCAGGCCCAAATACACAGTATAATTAGAATTGGCCTTCAGAATGGAAGCTATGAAGCACCACATTAAGTTTTATACTTTTAGTATCGATTACATTTTATGCACTAACCATCAAACCTCCAAAATCTATAACAGAATTAGAACTAGAAAAACAACTAACTTTAAATCATTTTTCATAACTTGTGTTCGTTTACTTTAGAGAGAATCTCTATAATGTCCCTCTTAGTGGCTGCACCAGCAGTGTAGAAGAGTCTATCTTTGACCTGTATGTTCACCAGCACTTGCTGTTTTTGAGTTCTGGATGACAGCTTTTCTGTGAAGTGAGATGCAATCTCAATATGGTTTTGATTTGCATTTTTCTGATTGTTACAGGGTTCAAATCTTTTTCATGTATTTATTGCCCATGTACTTATTTGACACTGTGCTTACTTTCTATGTATCTAATATATAGATAAATAATATCTATAATAGAAACACAAGCACATGCTCACACACACACACACACACATACACACACATCTGTGTGTCTACGTGAGGAGTGTGCATATGTCACAACATGTTTGTGGAGATGATGCTATCCTTCCATCTGGTGTGAGACATGGTCTCTTTGCTACCCGGCCTGTGAACTTCAGGGGATTTTCCTGTTTCTGCCTTCCACCTGGCCTATAGGAACACTCTGATTACAGACTCACACTATTGTGAGTCTTTACATGAGCTCTGGGAATTTCAAACTCAAATCCCCAAGCTTCCATGGCAAGCACTTGGCCTGTGAGTTCTCTCCTCAGCCCTTGCCTAACTATATTAATCAGACTGTAGTACTTCAGTTTGGTCAGTAGGAGCTGTACGTTAAGGTACACAGTATAACCAAAATATAACTGACATCCCTGATGTATAACGACTAAAGTCAAGGTTCACATCTCTTAAAGGAACTGAAATTTGAGTAGAAAACATTCTGCCAAAGTAAATTACTTGAAGTCATGGCCCTGTGGTCCTATCTACTGTTCTAGTGCAGCAGTCTAAAGATAGAAACATGGTGTGGGGGTGGGGACCTTCAAGTAGAGAGAATGAGGAACAGAGACTTGGGCTGTAACTTGGCAAACTCGGGGGCCTTTTGCCTCTGTGTAGGTGTGAAATGCATCCTCAAGGGCAGTTATCCTTGGAGGCAAGCCAACTATGTGATGATTGCCCATGTTGGCTATCTCAGCCCTCTCAAAGAATGTTTACTCAGGGTCCATGAGATAGTTCAGTGGGTAAGGACCCTTGCTGCCAAGCCTGACAACATGAGTTCTATCCCTAGTACCCACACAGTGGAAGGAAAAAAGAGACCTGCTGCCGTGCGCATGTACATATACACATATAATGATAAATACATGAACACCAGAGCATACTTACTCAGAATGAGTAGTCTGAGCTTGTACTTTACTAAATAAGCTTCCTTTCTGATTCTACCTTCAACCCCTCTATCAAAGCACAACTTGGCTTGCATCAGATACCAGATTTACTGCTGACAGTCCACAAAAAGGGCCACTTTTGTGCTATAACCCATCCTCCATGCTTTCATGAATACTGCTGACAAAGTACCAGTCTGTGATTCACAAAGTAACTTAAGGGATTCTGAGGGCAGTGTCAGAATCGTCTTTAAAGATGATTATGGGCATTTAGTTTTCAAAGGAATCCAGGCATAAAACTCCTGGAAAAAAGAAGTGGGATATAACATATTCCCCTAAGACATAATGGCTACTTGGTTGCTTTGATACTTTTCATAAAATTAAAAGTCAAAGGAAGTTTAAATAAAAATTACTTCTTATTTAGTAAAGTACTGTCAAAAGAGATGAGCACCACACAGTAAAATGTAAGGCAAGACCCATACGATGCTGCTTTATACCATGGAGTGAGAAGCGGACGCTGATGGTAGGGAACATCTCCACAGTCCCGTCAGCATCACTAACAAACTCTGGAGCTTACGTGGTATCCTGACAACTAGACAGAACCCAATTGGCAAAGCGTACCGGCCAGCGTAGGAAATCTATCTGGTGCCACTTCTCCCTTCAGATGAGATGGCTGTGAAGCATTGGATTCAACCTTTGGGTTCATGATGGCATAGCGAAGCAGTTCTTCATACTCTTCCTACGAGATGCCAATAGTAGTGATTATCATAACAGCTATAATGCTGGATCCAACTACTCAATTTTTCATTGTAGGAAATCTGCTTGAGCACTTAATAGTCATATTCTTACCACAATACAGAAAAGCTTAGCTCTTATACTAAGCTTGAGTTCTTTGAGTATTTCTGATCTGATTTTTATATTTACAATTAAAGTTTAAAGATGTAACAGATGATTCAACACAACATTTTTCTATTTCTTCTTTCATGTTTCAGATCAATTTAACTGAAGATGAGACAAGACACACTGCTAAGAAGCTATCACTGCTAAAAAGCTATCACTTTTAATTTCAAGTACTTAAATTGAGACTCAGTTTATATTTTCTCTCTGTTCTTCCTTTTACACTTCCTTCTTTCCCCCCTCCCTTCCTTTCTCTCTTATTTTGAGACAGGATCTCTCTATATCCCCAGGCTAGAACTTGCCCGAAGCCCAGGTGGCTCTTAAGCCTGCAATCTTCCTGCCTCAGCCTCCTGGGTGAGCACTTGCATTACAGGCATCCACCACCACACAGCTACCACAACTTTCTTGATACTATGTAACTCAGAAAAAAAGCAAACTGAATATTCAAGCTTGTGAAACTACACAGGCATTTTGTTTTGCCTAGTTTCAAGTCCATAGTCACAGGGGCAACTTGCTTATTTTTACTGCCATGAATTTAAGTTTATAAAATAAATCTGTAGGATTATAGTTTTGTTTTAGCATTGGAATTTTAAGCAAAATTGTAAAAGGAGTTTGCATTATTCTGTTTGAAAATTGTAAAGTTTTGATGTGAAAGAATGAGTTGGTCTGAGTTTCAACTTGGACTCTATTTAATACACATATGTGTTAAGCATTAGCTGAAAGAAATACATTGTTTACGCAGTGAATATTAATGCTATGGAAGAGGAGAAGCCAAGCCCTATGAAGTGACAGATCTTAACCCAGATCCCTCCTCATATGGCTATGACCAACTCTGATCGCTGCCTTTCAATGCAATAAACCCCAAGTTCTAAATTGTTCTCAGTACAAGGAGGTGTAGCAGGTGCAAATGTGAACAGCTGTAATTGTAGCACTAAGTGGGGACAAGAGGATCAGGAGCTAGCCTATATGCTAAACAGTGAGTTCCAGCCTAGCCTGAAGCTACAAAGTGAAACTCTTTCTTTTTGAAGGAAAAAAATTTATTTAGCATATCATGTCTGAAGTAACTGTAATTCTTTAAATTCTAGTGAATTAATTATAATTCTTTAAATTATTGATGATGAAAATAATAATACTTTAAAAAGATTTAAATAATCTTTTTTAAAATTTTTATTTATTTCTTATTTTATGTGAATTGGTGTTTTGCCTGCATGTATAACTGTGTAAGGGTGTCAGATCCTGGAATTACAGACAGTTGTTAGCAGCCATGCGGATGTTGGGAATTGAACTCTTGGTCTTCTGAAAGAATAGTCAGTGCTCTCAACTGCTGAGCCATTTCTCCAGCCCAATTTAAATCTTCTTAAATTAAAAAACAAACAAACAAAAAAACCTTACAAATTATATCTGGTTGTTAAAATAAAATGAAACTCCAAGTTTTTCAGTTATTAAAAGACAACCCTAACTTGAGACATTTAGATAAGATACAAGGTTTTTGCTGATTTTTATAAACCTAAATATGAGTTGACTCTAATAAAGTAGCATACAGAATTCCAAGTCTCCTGTAGTAGACTTGCTAATGGACCATGAGCACCCATTTCTCCTTTATTCCTGCAAATGAACAAGCCCCAGGGTTTGACTTGGGCAAATGGTCATCTATTGCTTCTATCTCCCTCAAAGCTAAGGCAGTTAGAAAAACATGGTCTTTGGGATTTGAATCTCTCATGTAATAAGACACCCTTACCTAGTCAGTTCTCCTAATGTGTCTTTCAGTGTACACTCAAGGTGGCAACAGGAACTAGAACCTCACTGCATAGAACACCAGAGAATCCTGGGCTCTAGAGCTTCAGAAGGGCTGACGCTGTCACCCTACATTAAGATCAAGAACATTCAGCAGAGGCATTTGAAGGAGAATGTTTCAGAAAATGTTTCTGAAACACTTGAGTTTTATTTTTCACTGTGAGAAAGCTTTTGTAGAAAAGCTTTTGAACAGCTCAAGGCTATTTCTGAAAATTAAAATACACTCCAAAATTAGTACAGAGTTCTCTAAGTCTGATAATATTGTAAAAGAATATTTCATTGTACATGGAATAAGTAAGTAAAAAATGAATTTCTTGTTTTGTCACAAATTAACAGTTTGATTTTTGGGGTGAGTGGGGTGGTGATCTCTTTTTGTAGCCCCGACTGTCTGGGAACCCTCTATGTGGATGTGGACCATGCTGGCCTTAAACTTGCAGAGATCACTCTGCTCCTGTCTCTTGAGTGCTGGGACTAAAGGCATACACCATTACATAGGGCTTTATACTTTGTAAAAAACAAAAATCATAGTAAATTTAGATGTCTTCCTACCTGAAGGTCTGTGGAGACAGAACTATCATGATCAGAGTCATTGTGAACAACACGAAGTGAGTATTTGTCCTCATCAGACGACATCCTGCACAGATACTAACAAACAGGACAAGTTAACTTCCACTGTTTCCAGAAATACTTAAGCCAAAGCTTTTAAATACATCAGAGTGCAGCAGTGTTTTAACGTGCAAACATTTTTTATATCCTTTAAAAGAAATCACCCACTTACAGGCAAGAATCACCAGGAAAAAAAATACTGCCAACATTATTGTATCTATAACTTACTGAAAGAGATGAGCTAACATGCTATACATGGTAGGCTAAAGAAAAATGCTTCAGGACAATCTACCGAAGGGTCTATTAGAGATAAGAGCTGTGTGGTCACCATTCTTCATTCAGCTTTATGCCACAGCCAAACAATTTGTGTAAATTTCCTTCCTGAGACACTTACATCTTGAAAATATTATTAAGAAAATTAAGTTTATACATTACAACATACTAAAATATACACATTGAAATTATTAAAGGTATTAACTAAAGAAAACTATATAAAAAAGGACATTTAAAAGACAAATAACTCTCTGACCACCAGTAAGTTAGACAAGATGGTCCAGGTACTGAGACCTGAAAGATGAACAGGCCCACCCCAAGAGACAACACAACAGCATGAGCCTGGCAAGTGTAAATAACCAGGACATGTCTTAGGCTGAAGCAAGTAAGGCCAGTAAAGATGAAATAAAAAGATAGAAACAAACAGTTAAAATCACCACCTTTCATATTAAAAGGCTCAGTCATTCCAGAAGATATTATGTGTTTGAACCAACTGCTGTGACTAGCCTTGTTTTTTACTCATCTTTGTAGTAGTGCTAAGGATTGAACCCATATGCAACCATGCATGTCAGGGCAAGTGCTGCACTGCAGAGCGACATCTCCACACACAGACACAGCCTTCTTTTTTTCAATTGATTTTTTTTTAAAATATTACTCTGACAGCTTTAGAGAGGACTGGGATTCTAGAAATACAGAAACCCATTGAAAGCCAGCTGTAGTGATGCAAGCAGTACAGGTTCTCTTCATCACTGACCTAGCAGACAGATGAGGCTCCTAAGGGGAAGGGAGGTGTGGCCTCTGAAACAGCTGTGCTGTGCTGATGAAAATGGGGGGTCATGATCAAGGACAAAGTGCAGAAGATGGAAGGTTCCAGACTTCTGTCTTGAGTAACTAGATGGATCATAATACTACTGCTCACTAAGGGGAGGAATGGACAAAGATGACACTTGGAAGATGCACAGTGGGTTCAGTACCAGGTGCACTGGCATGAAGACGCCTCAGAAGCACTGGGTAAAGCGGTGTGCATGCAGTATAGTCAGCCTAACCCTAACCCTAACCCACACCCATGGATCCAGTCAACTGTGGGTCAAAAATATCTCTTAAAATTGCATGTGCACTGAACATGCAGACTTTTCTTATAATCATCCTCTAAACAATACTGTGCAACAACTACTTACCTATCATTTATACTGTATTAGGGTTATAAGTAAGCTGGAGATGGTTAAAAGTGTGAAAGATGGCATGCATAACAGGCTACATGCAAATACCATGGCACATTATACAGGTCTCTTGAGCACCTGCAGACTTAGGTGTCTGGGAATCAATCAGCTGACTGTGGTTACAGAGGGATAGCTGTTGTGTGTACACTGACTATTCAGTGCAGGGCACACCTCCAAGCACTGCAATTCAACATGATTAGAATGTAATAATGGTTCCTAAAGTCAAGCTCCTAAACTCTACCTAAGGTGGGAGACCTGCATTACAATTACAGGCTGCTTAGAGAAAGAAAGTGATATACTATGTGCTGTGAAGGAAGGCACAGGTCAGGGCCTGAGCCTGCCTGGAAACTATGTCAAAGGTTCACATAATGAACCCTCAGAAGCTGGAGGTGGGTATTGGCATTTTTAGGGAAATGTCTTTTCTGACCTATTAAATAAATGAAGTGAGTATGAGGTCTCAGCTACTCAGCCTACAGAACATTGCCTAAGGACAGCCTGGGCTTCCAGGTAAGAACCCTGGAAAGGTGAATTTAGTTGCTTTCTAAATTCATTTGCTTTTATCTTTTTAAGAACTGTAAACTATTTTTCCATGTTCTTGGGGCCCTTGGGTAGACAAACAAAGCTTGATTTCAAAGCAGAAATAGGCAAAGAAACCATGGTATTAAGTGTGCTGAGTCCAACAAATGATCCAAATTTGAAGAGAAAATGTATTTCTTTAGGTTTCAAACACTGTAATAGATACAAAACAAAAATAAAAACCTGTTGCAAAGTTAAAAAAAAGAAAACCCAAATACATGCTCAAAATTTAGACTGAGGAGGCACTGACTTAATGGGGTTTACTAAATAAAGGGGAATGAATGAAACCATCTATTGTGATATTGTGAAGAATTATTATCCTGCAAACCAAACACATACTTTGCACACAAATTTAGAATACAGATACATGTAAATTTTCTAGAAAGACTTTTAGCTTACAATATAATTTCAAAGAAGATCATTATCCTAATAAAATTAAGGACTGCTACCGTGAAAAGACAGTTAAATCTACAGCTGTTAACTTTTAAGATGCAAAGACGACTCCGTCATACGACTGGAGAAAAAGCCAGAACACTGGGATTGTGTAGGCAGCACCCTGATGGTCACTGGCTAAAAAGGGGTAAGGATGGCCCTCAACTTGCCAGTCAGGATGTGGTTGAGCCTTTTGTGGCAGTTTCAGTTGCTACTTGGAACAGGCCTCAATCCCATTTCTTAAGAAAATAAATGAGATAAAGACATTGAAGTAGAAGGAAAAGATATAGGGAATGCACAAAATAGAAGGCCTGGCTGCAGCCAGATCTGGAAGGAGAATTTCTGTTTTATTCAGCAGTACTATGTTTATAAAAGACAAATGCACTAAATCTCAGCTGTGACTGTTTTCCATTAAACCATTAGGGAAGATGAAGTAAGCATGGATCTCTATCACGGAATGAATGCTTAATGAATTTCAAGCCAACCACTGTGGTACTTAAGTTTGTTTAAATTTTCATTACATTTTCCTTTATGATTTGTTTGCAGACCTGGTAGGCAACCAGAGATAGGGGTTGTGGATTATTTTAGTAAAAAATGAGCTGGCATGAACAGATGTCGAAATGTGTTTCATAAATATATACTGTGGACACCCAACGATTCTGCTTTTGAAAAATACATTATCTGCCATTTACCCTGCTCTTTGCACGCAGGCATTGACAAGAATCTACAACATATAGTCCAATGCCTTTCAGCAGCTGTTGTTCCTTTCTCATTAGCATTGAGAAAACTCAAAGTTAATAAAGCATTATGTATTCTAAAAAGAAAAAGAATCGACAACAGCATTTCTTCACAGTCTAGAAGAATGATGATTTCTTTAGTGCATGTCATACATTATTCCATCACAGTCTAAGTATTTTCTAAACTAAGTAGAAACCACAAGATAGTCTGAATGCTCCTCTTTTGTCACAGGTACAACTCAGCTGAAAAGCAGGCTCCAGGAATTCAAATGCAACTCTTAAGAGACAGAGGGCGAATCAACATATCACTGCCAGGAAGGTGACATTCCCCTTCCTAACTGCATGCAAACAGGTGGGGGAAGAGCCAGGTTTTCTTTCACCATCCTCCAACCCAACCCTTTTTACATTTTATTCTTTTCTTAGTAAAACACAACCTTACGTTTGACTACCACTTCATGTCCTAAAGAACAGAATCTATGGGGTTGGTAGCCACGAAGCTTAGCTTGGGTCACTTGTGTCCGCTCTACCTGGGCACCTCCAAGATGACGCCCCGAGTCCTGTCTGGGAGGAAGCGGCCGAATCGCCGCTGCCGCGGGTATCCACCTTCTCCGCTAAAGCTCGACTCCGCACCCAGCGTCACCGCCGCAACCACAGCAAGCACAGTTGCTAACCTAGCAGCCACTTGACAGTTTTAAACTGCGGGCAGAGATGAAAGACAGCCCTGGCCATTGGTCCACAGCCTCCGCAATCCTGCATTTGATTGGTCCGCAGGGTCTCAACCATACAAGCCGGAAGTAGGAGATTTACTTACAGTAAAGGAGTGAGCGCCTGGCAGGATGCGCATGCTCAATGCTACTTTGAGGCTGAGGACTACGGGAAGGCGCTGCGGACATATTTCATAGATGCTGTGACTGCTGCGTGCTGCTTATTTTCAATAAGAGCATCAGTCTAGTCTGATGGCCTCGAGATTTAATTTCCATGCACGGATATCCCGCCACAGAACCCCTGGCTCGGCAGCTGCTCTTTTAAAGCTACAAAAAGTACAGCCTCTATTTCTTCAGGCTTAGCTAGGGCGTTTGAGTTTTAAGAAATAAGTAATTCTGAGAACCAGGGTTTAAAACAAACAAACAAACAAAAAACAAAACAAAACAAAAAAAAAACAAAAAAAACTGCCAGCCTAGGTTTTGGCTTGACCTATTGTCCACACCCCATAATCCTCCTGTCTGTCTCCTGACTTCTAGAGTGGGCACACAGCCCCACATTCTGCTTTTTATGTAAGTCATGGGGATCTGAACTGAAGCCCTCATACCTGTTAGACCCGAACTTTCCTGCTGAGCCATCTCCCTTCCCATGACTCTGGGAAGGCTTTCACAAGACAACTGGGCAAGCCATACCTATTCTTTCATAAAATTGTAGAAAAGACCAACCTGAGCTGGATGCTATGAACTTAAACACTACTGTGTTGTCAACACTCCTAGGCAAAGAGATTTGAACTCCAGTTAGTCCATTATAATTTAACTGGAATATTGTAATTAATTTTGTAAATAGTAGGAATTGGGTGGTGTATAGGCCACAAATGATAGAAAATCATGTAATTTAGTGTCTTGTGGGGGGTAAAAACCCAGACATCAAACAACTACCAAAGCCAAAAGGGAATAAATAATTACAAATTGTCTTGAAGTTAGGAAAAATAAGGAAATACCTATCTGAGTAGGAGCTAGTCATGAATAACTGATTTTATCTAAGAAACTCAAATATTGTTTATTGTGTTCAGGTGGTAGAGTATAGTATAGTATGATACATATGATGGCTGTAAGGTATGCCAATTCTGTTCCCATTTATACATACCATACTTCATTTTGATCACATAGCTATTAGAGCAGCTCTGGTCTATGTTCTTATCAGACAAGATGTGCTACTGGGGGCAAGGCAAAGGCCTTGAGGTAAGGAAGCTCCTGCAATTGGATAATGAACAAAGGCCAGTGATACAGAAATTTCAAAAGTGAGGAGAAAATGGTACAATAAAAGCATGACGGTGGAGGCTTAATTGAAGATCTTGATGAGGGTTTGAGATTTTATGTCAGAGTTAAGTGATATATTTTTAGGTGTTCAGAAGAGAAATAAAAATCTACTTGGAAGGAAGATGTAGAGAAAATTAAAAGGAGATATTTTAGAGATAGAACTGATGGATCTTGATGGAGAGAAAAATGTCAAAGACTATTCAGGTGTCTGGATTGAGTAACAGTTAATGACACAGTATTGTATTGAGAAAGAAAGCATTAGACACCAGATTTTTTAAAGAAAATAAAAAATCAATGTTAAATATGCTTGGAGAATGCAAGTAGGCTGTTCTCCTAAACCACTGCAAAGACATGTGAAACATGAATTCTAGTTGTTACTAAATGAAAACTCAAAGCCAGATATTGGGGAAAAGTTTGGAATGTCACAGAGAGGAAAAGACCACAGTTAGTTCTCACCCAGCTTCCTCAGCCTCTCTCCTGGTCACTTGTAATTGCTGCTGTTTTCCTAGGCCTGCCTTAAATACCCTTCTCACCCAGCTGTATCCCATCCAGGTTAGGATTAAAGACGTGAGCTACTCTATTTGATAGTCAGCCTTGAACTCACAGGAACATAAAAAGATCTCTGTCTCTAGAGTGATGAGATTAAAGGCCTAGGTAACCACTCAATCTTTCCCCTGCTGGGATTAAAGGTGTGAG
Source organism: Sigmodon hispidus (assembly GCA_004025045.1). Lineage (NCBI taxonomy): Eukaryota > Metazoa > Chordata > Mammalia > Rodentia > Cricetidae > Sigmodon > Sigmodon hispidus. Next base: position 43,661 of record PVIH01008218.1, read on the forward strand.
TTACCACTCTCTGACTCTCCTGGCTTGACTGTGGGTGGATCTGTTCTCTGATATTCCAGAATGACTTTATTAAGTATAAAATATATCACCACAGACATGTCTAGAGCAGAGAAAGGAATTCACATCTATATATCTAAATTGGGAGCTTTCGCATATAAATGTGGATTGTTTTGAAATGGCTTCAATTTTTCATCTTTCCCCGTATCTGTGACACTTGTCTGATAACACCAGAGTGATTTCCCATCCATGACTCATAGGATGCTAACAAACACCTCGCAGTGTTGGTCAGGCTGTACCCTTGGTTATTCTATTTTGTGTAAGACAGTGGTTTTTCAGACTCTGCCTTGCTTTGAGAGACTACATTTTACCAACATCATTTGGGTCCATTTTGAGTGCAGAAGCAGGATGACAGTGCATGTGGTGGTCACATAAACTGTACTGTCCAGAACCATTCATGATACACAGTCTGATAACTTTTTTCTGTAAATAGAAAGGATGCCACTCTATAAATCCATCCAAGTAAATAGGGATTGTAGAACATATGAAGACATTAAAACATACCAGTTAAACCAGATCTGAGAACTTGTTAGATACATTAGACTGAAAAAAGTATATAACTGCCTCATTTGGACCTCATACAGAGGAAGACACTTAACACTAATGAGAAGGCCACCAATCTATCATCTGACTACCCAGTGTGGTGTCTGTGTGTGTGTGTGTGTGTGTGTGTGTGTGTGTGTGTGTGTGTGTGTGTGTGTGTGTAAAGGGGCCAACAGAGAATTCCCTGTTGTCTCAAGGGCTTCAACTAGTAGTCTGTCCATCAGCCAGTTCACCTATCTAGATCTGATTCTGCCCTTCGGCTCCACAGTCTGCACCTCACTTCTGGTGTGGTTCAACCCCTGACTCTCTAGCAGACTCTCAGCATGATTAATTATCTGACCCCCTACAACAGAGATTCTTTCTGCACCTCTATCAGATTTCCCTTCTGCCTCTGTTAGGCCTCTTTGAAACTCCTTGAATTCTGTTATGGCTTCTGTAATGTACATATCCATCCATCTATTCATATACAAATAAGGCTATATTTACTGTGTGACCTGAGTATTAATTTTAATCATTAAGTATGGTGATATATTGTATATTTAATAACAATAGTCTGAAATATCAGATGATAGAGTCATCCACACAGCCAAGCCTTGAAGGTCAAGGAGTGGTGACTCATGCCTTTAATCACATCATATGGAAGGCAGATATCTGTCTAGATCTCTGTGAGTTCAAGGCCTAACAAAGCCAGGTAGTGGAGGCACACATTTAATCCCAGCACTTGTGATTCCATGATTCTACTCCCAGTACTTGGGAAACACACACCTTTAATCCTAACTCTAGGAAAGTGAAACCAGAAAGTGATATAGTTGGGTGGAGACAGAAGGGAGGAGTTTAGCTTTGCCTGGCTCTTTTCAGCTATGGGTGGAGAGACTTAGAATCAGAGGATTGTTGGAGACAGGCCTGAGAAGTTGACTGGGTAAGAAGTGGCTGTGGTTTGTTTCTCTATCTCTGTGATATTTCTGTTTTCCCCCAATATCTGGCTCCGGGTTTCTATGATAACACCAAATAGAATTCGTGCAATAATTAAGACAGAAGCAAAACCCAAAAAACCCCTGTTTATATAGTTATGTTGGCTGGCAAGGAAATTAGGACTACCTGGCAAACTGCTGGCCACACAGCCACCATGCCTCATGAATCTGGTATTATTCAACACAGGCTGACGTTGTGGAAGGACATTAATGTGTTTGCCTACATTTCTGACACAGCATGCTACAACCTGAGACCAGAAGCTCTTAAATGCTTAAACATTTGGTATGGCTTGCTCTTGCCTTCTGATTTATTCATGACTGAAGAAGATGAAAGGCATGTGCACAGAATGACCCTGTCATTCCAGCCGATGTCCTCAGTCAGCCTATAGCCACAACAGGGCATGAGTATGGTGGTTCATTCCTGGAATCCCAGATTCTAAAGGGGTCTCCAAGGAAGACAGTGTGCATAATAAAAAGAGAGCCAGCCTTTTCTGTTAAGTAGGGGTGTCAGCAGGACTACTCAGCCCATCTGCAGAGTTGTGTGCCAAATAAATGTTAATTGCCTAAAGCCTTTGTGCTTTGGTGTGGTTTGTTCCATAGACTCCTGTGGCAGAGGACAGGTTAAATGACAGAGCTGGATGAGACAGCATGGTGTGGCAGTGTAAAGTGAGTAGAGAGGAGGATTCGGAACAGAACCCTGATGTTCTCTAATGCTTGGAGATTGTGTAGCAATAGAGGAGCCTGTAAAAGAGGCTGAGAAGATGGAGGGAAGCAGAAGCAGCTTCAAGAAGGTGCTGATGAAGTGACTCTTCCACAATTGCTCTGGTATCGCCCTTCTTTTTATTCCTCGGTTCTTCGGCATAAGCCATTGCTGAATTCCACTTGAACTGTTTCTTGCTTGACTGTTTTCATTTCTTTTCTCACTGGACTCCATTCTTTATATTCCCCATTGTCTCAATTTATTTTCTTGTTGCTGTGATTAAAATATTCTGACAAATGTAGCTAAAGGGAGAGAGGGCTTCTAGCTCTGAGTTAAGACAGTCTATCATGGCAGGGAAGCTAAGCAGCGGGCAGGTGCTTGGGCAGTTGCTACTTTATGTGTCAGAAGGGAGTAATAAATGCACACAGGCTACTCAGTCCCAATTTTCCCTTGATACAGTTTAGAATCTCAGCAGGAAATGGTACCACCCACAGTGGGTGAGCCTTCCCACCTCTGTATTGTCAAGACAATCCTCTCCAGACATTCTAGATTTTGTCAAACTGACCATTACTTTTGCAAATTATTGTCTTGTGGTGTCACTGGACTGTACCACTTCCTCCATACAGAAGTATTCCATGGTACTCAAAGCCCTCCAAAACCCTACTCCACCAAAAAACCTCTGCTGGGGTCTCCCAATTTGACACTAAGTATGAACCTTTGGGAAAGCTGTATCATCTTTATTAGATCTTTGGTTTTGAAGAAAATAATAGAATGTACACAACTCGATTTTGAGGCTTCTCTGCATCATGGTAGGTATAAGGAGCTGTTTTGGTTAGCATCTGCTGTTTACTGTGTAAGTATTTATTATGTCTATGATCTTTTGGCTGCATGTGTTATCTCTGACCACATGTGTGCCTGGTGCCCAGGGAAGCCAGAAGAGGCATTAGATCTCCCGGAACTAGAGTTACAGATAATTGTGAGCTGGCCTGTGGGTGCTTGAAATCAAACTCCAGATCCTCTAGAATAGTAGCTAGCTCTGAACTGATGAGCCATCTCACCAACCCCCAAGAAATAAACTTTTAAGATTAAAAAAAAAAATCTAAAAGTGAAACAAAGTCATTCTCCCTATGTATCCCTTGCTCATTTCCTGCCTATCTACCTCCTTGGTCCTGCTGAAATAACTGAAGGGGAGCACATGGCTGCTTAGCTATCCTGCATTCTCCACCTGCCTGTCCATTTGAGTGAGGCCAACTTATGGGTGGATTGATGTCCTCCACTTTCAGAAACCAGGTTAACTGCACTGAGAAAGCTTTCTACATTCTCTTTCCTCACCAAGGTGAGATGAATGGCTGTGTGGGGCAGAGCCCCTTATCGGTTCTGTAATCGGAAAACAAACACATCTCTTTGTCCCTTTAAGTCATTGTTTTGGAGTCAATCTGTTTCAGACTTTTTTATGATTTATTTTTTTATTGATGTGCTATGCATATGATTTCTTCAGGTACATGAATGCATGCTCATGTGCCTGGAGAAATCGGAGAAAAGCATTGGATCGCTGGAGCCAAAGTTATCAACAGCTGTGAACTGCCCAACATGGTACTGGGTACCAAACTCAGGTCCTCTGGAAGAGTAGCAAGCCCTCTTAACTACTGAGCCAACTATCCAGCCCTGTTTCAGACTTTAATACTACATCTACAGAGATAGGTATATAAAGTAGTTAGACAACAGTATGTGTAAAAGCAGCTTATAAATTTCTTTTTGAAAAATGTGATGCAACAAAATTAGGCATGATAGACCCCAGACTCAGGGTACTATCCTCTTGGGAAGGGGAGCCCCAAGAACCCAGACTCCAGTCCAGTTGATGCAAATTGCAAGAGGGTTTATTGAATTTTGTCTGCACAGACGGGCTATCTATCGGTTTCGGGAGCAAGAGAGCAGCCCTGCTTAACAATACCACATTTCATTTATAGGCTAAAGCCACAAAATCATCATAGAAACTGAGGCAAATACATGATTGGTCACTTGAAAGTCATACTACAATCACAAGGTTGATTACAATAGTCTATAATCACAAGATTGATCACAATAGTCATGGGGGTGCCCTAAGGCCAGCTGGGGTTCTCTTTGTTTTACAACCAGGTGTTGGTCACCGCTTTTCTGCTTGGAACTTCTGGTATTTTAATCACAGTTTCGACCATTATGTCCTAATGGTGGTCATCTGAGTTGATTATGGCCATTTGGGCTGAGTCACTCTGCTTCCTGAAACAGACTTTTTAGACTTTTAGTTCCTTGTTCTCATGGGGGTGCTCTGCTGAATACTTGAACTGGATGCCTGGGTCAGGCCTTAGAACTTAGGGTCTTTCAAGGCAGAAAGAGATTTAATTTTGAATCATAATATCTGGCTTCTAAATTTTTTCAAGATGCAGGCTTAAAACTACAATGTACTTGCTGCGGGGCATCTTTAGGTGGCATGTAATTACTGAGAAGAACAAACCCATGCTCTTTTTCTTTGAGCTATGGATTAGGCATCTGACTCAAAACCTGCTCAGTTTTCAAATCATCCCTGAGCCATCTGCAAAGGCCTCCATCACTTTACCTTGTTGTTTTTTGGCTAAGACTGTTTTGGAACATTCCTTACTCTAGGGATCTTCAATAGTGAATTTTCTTGACTAGGGTAGCAGCCATCATCTTGTGTATTATTATAAATGTAGAGAGAATTAGATTGAAAGAAAATTGTATTTACTTTCCTGAAGTTGCAAATGTGATGGTGGTGGGGGGGGGGTAGAAAGAAAGAGAAGTTCATGAGGTGAGGAATCAGGGAGAATGGGGCATTTTAGGGACTGGCTACCATGATGATTTGGCACAGTTTTGATTCTTTATACTGGACTGTAGGTGCACACATTCTTTTCTCTTCTTTTTAATCTTACTTTGACAGCAGCTCAAGATTACTTACTGTACTGGCTGGCTTTGTGTGTCAACTTGACACAAGCTGAAGTCATCAGAGGAAGAAGCCTCAGCTGAGGAAATGCCTCCATGAGGTCCAGCTGAGGAAATGCCTCCATGAGGTCCAGCTGAGGAAATGCCTCCATGAGATCCAGCTGAGGAAATGCCTCCATGAGGTCCAGCTGAGGAAATGCCTCCATGAGATCCAGCTGAGGAAATGCCTCCATGAGGTCCAGCTGTAAGGCATTGTCTCATTTAGTGATCAGTGGGAGAGGGCTCAGCCTATGGTGGATGGTGCTCTCCCTGGGCTTCTGGCCCTGGGTTCTATAAGAAAGGGGACTGAACAAACCAGGGGAAGCAAGCCAGTAAGCAGCTCCCCTCCATGGCCTCTGCATCAGCTCCCAGCTCTGGGATCCTGCCTTGTTTGAGTTCCTGTCCTGACTTCCTTCACTGATGAACAGCAATGCTGTAGTGTAAGCCAAATAAACCCTTTCCTTCCCAACTTGCTTTTTGGTCATGGTGTTCTGTCACAGCAATAGAAACCCTAAGATGTTTACCTTTCCCACTGGCCATCAGCATGGGCTTTGTTATTCCAGGTTAGATGTAGTCTAGCACACTCGCTGAAGAGGAGAGAGGCAAAGCTTTTGTCTTTCTACACCAGAAAAAACTGTTCAGAGATTGTGGTGAAATTGAAATTGTGGTGTCAGAGATTGTCACTGAAATGTCAACTGAAGGATGGCAGACAGAGCCTTTATCAGTAAGGGTAAGAGGCAGACACCATCAGGGTGGTGGTCTGTACGTGAAGGAGCTCACAGCTTTTCAGCTGGTTAGAATTCATTCAGAACAGTTTGGTTTATTAGATTTCACCCTTTCTACACAGCACTCCCAGGCCTTTTATTGCAGAGAGGAATTCATTGCTTGGCCTTTATAACCTCCTGTTCTTCCTAAGGAAAGAGCCTGCCTGCAGCTGCTCTGAGAACATCTTCTAGCACTGTGAAAACTTCCTTTCTCATGCTGCTTCTTTCTTCTGAAAGGCCATATAGGACTCCCTGTGAGAGTCAGGATTGATTAGTCCTCAGGGGGCACTATTGCTGATTCTCAGTGGGGCTTTGAGTCCTACACACATGGTGGGTTTGCAGACTTGGTAATAAGAATCTCTGCAATTCTAAATTGTGTAAGTTGCTTTCTTCTTGTCTTCCTCTTTGATTCCCTGTTTCTTCTTTCTCTTCTTTTATTTTTTTGTTTAATAGAGGAAAAAGAAGAGAGGTTATACCCAGTTTCTTAGTCACTGTACTATTGCTATGAAGAGACACTATGTCCAAGGGAACTTTTATAATAAAAAGCATTTACTTGGGCACTTGCTTACAGTTTCAGAGAATTAGTTCATGATCATCAAGGCAGAAAACACACAGGCACAGTGATGGAGCAGTATCTCAGGGCTTTACATCTTGACCCACAGTCAGTAGGCAGAGAACTTGAGGCTGGGTCCTGGTGTAGGCTATTGAAACCTCAAGCTCAGCCCCAGAGACACACATCCTAATACTTCTCAAATAGTTCCACTCCCTGGAAACTTAGTTCTAAAATAGTTGGTTAATTTATTTATAAGCAGACACTGTATACTTGGGAGTTGGAAGACATTTTTAAGTAAAGATTTATTTACGCACTGGGGACTGCAAACTATCAGAGTTTAGATGCTAAAGCAGCTACTGCCTCTGCTCCTCACTACAGCTAATGTTCTATCTAATGGTTCATGCAAACTTATGAGCCTGTGGGGGCCATTCTTACCCAAAACACCACATCCCGTATTTCTAAAAAGACTTGAAATGTTGCAGAACTTGTTTTATCTCCTTGATCACACATGCGAACACCGTTTCCTACCCCCAGCCCATGCCTGTGCAGAATCACAACTACCTATCCACAGTCCCACTGTCAGACCACACCATACAGTTCAAATGTAGATCTGTTCTTCGAATCTTGAAACATATCTTCCTGCAGAAGAATGAAAATGTTGTAATTCCAAAGTCAGTTTAGTTATGAGGTCATGACCCTGTTGAAACGTTCAGAAGAAATGGCGAAAAATAATACTGTGACAAGGCTAGCAGATTTAACATGGATACACACTGAGGTTAAAAAAAAAAACAAACAACAGCTATTGTTATTTATCTTGTGTACTGATGAAAAGGAAAAAGCATGATATGGTGGAAATGGAGATCCCTTCCTTATACAGGAAGTGACATGAAAATGTATTGAATCCTAGGGACCAGATGGGAGATGGCAGGAGAGGAGAGGATGGTGAGAGAGGGTGACATATGAGTGCTTGTCGGTCTGAGACATATTCTAAAGTACATTCCTTCAGGTAGTGTGGTGTGAGTTTCTGCCCATTCTTTCAGGCCATTTGAGTGTCTGCGGCTATCAACTCCATACAAGTTGCTGTGTGAATTGAAATATAGTCTCACTATAAGCAGCCTGCAAATGTGTCTTCCTGGGTTTCCTGTTTCAGAATCTGTGGAAAGTAGAGAAATGTTGTCTGGGGATCCCAGCTCATCATCTACATCCTGTTAACTTGCTCCTAATGGCTATCTTAATTTTGAACAATGAAAATATGAATCTCTGTTAACAAGATCTTCAAGTGGCTTTCCTTAGAAGAAAACTTATGGAGATAAAAACTAGATGTAACCTAAGAGTGTGCTACAGAGTAAATTCAAGGCCAGCATAGCCAATTCAATGAGACCCTGTATCAAAATAAAAAGTCAAAAGAGGGCTGGTAATAGATACAGTGATACAAAGTGTACCTAGCATATGTGATTCCCTAGGTTCAACCACCAATAGCACGAAAGGGAAAACTCTATCTAGATAAGCCAGGCTATACTATAACACTCAATATATAAGTTGCATAGGAAGGCAAATTACTGTTCAAATTTACCAACTTAGTTATTTCTGCTAAAATAATTTTCCAAGTCATTGTACATCTACAAATATTCACCTTTGGAGGGCTAACTAACTCATTATGTAATCTTCAGCTAACTACATATGACATAAAAGTACAACAAATGGAGGGGTCTTTAATATTTTTATTATATAATTTAAGCATGATTGCTTACAAAACAATATAGAAACCCCCTCAATTTAGTTACCAACACTTTTAGATTAAAATATGGTAGTATAACTTTTAAAAAACTATTTATTTTTACTTTATATGCACTGATGTTTTGCCTGCATGTATGTTTGTGTGAGGTTGTTGGGTGCTGGAGTTATAGACAGTTGTGAGTTGCTATGTGAGTGTCGGAGTTGAACTGGGGCCTCTGGAAGAGCAGTCAGGGCTCTCAACCACTGAGCCATCGCTCCAGTCCCTAGTTGTATACCTTTTACTGATGCATTTATAAGAAGTATTAGTAAGGGCTGGAGAGTTGGCTCAGTGGTTAAGAGCACTTGTTCTTATGAAGGAACCAGGTTCAATTCTCAGCACCCACAATGAGGCTCACCACTTCCTCAGGCACCAGGCATGCATGTGGTGCACAGACATATGTACAGGCAAAGCCCTCACACGAGTAAAATAAATCTTTAAAAAAAGAAGTGATAGTAAAAATTCATAGTATACTTCAAAGTAGGGAAGAAATGCTGGCCCTGTAACAAATATCTTGTAGTTAGAGTTTCTGTGTCCTGTCTGGTAGCTCCCAAGTCAATTTATGAAATAATTGACTCAGAGAGTTAATATTATAGTAACTGATGGGCCAGTAGTTTAGGTATACAACTATCTAGCTCTTACAGTTAAATTATTCCATAATTTTTATCTATGGTTAGCCACATGACTCAGTGACTCAGTGCAGCATTCTCATCTTGCTTCCTCTGTGTCTGGTGGTATCTGCTGCTCTGCTTTTCCTCTTCCCAGAATTCTCCTAGTCTGGTTGCCCCGCTTGTATTTACTGCCTACCTATTGACCAATCACCATTTTATTAAACCATTATGAGTGACAAATATTTACAGTGTACAAGAGCCTATTCCCACAGCATACATTTGATCATTCTTTGGCTAGAAAGACCATCTTGTCCAATTAGAACAGTGTCTTTTTTAATGATTTTCTTTATTTAAAAAGGTTTCTTTCCATATCTACCTCTGTTCTCCCTCCCTTCCCTCCTCCCAGTCCCTCCCAGTCCTCCCTCAGCCTCTCCCCAACTCATCTTCCCATCCCCTCATCCATTCCCCAAGGAGGGCAAGGAGTCCCAAGGTGGGTCAGTTCAGTCTGGCATATCCATTTGAGGTAGGTCCCTCATCCCATTATTAAGGTTGTGTTAGAACAACATCTTAATCCTCACTATTTCCTCAATTAGACAAGTGACTCTGGAGACACGGTGACTGAAACAAGTGAATAAGTTATGCAGAACTTTAATTTCTAAGATATTAAGTTTTAGACAATGTATATTCTGATAAAAGAATTTTGATCAAGAGATATTATTGAATTTTAATAATATAGAAATTAGAAATTAATAGAGTCAAATTAAAGTATTATCACTTTGATTAAGTAAGTTCCTAAGTTTAATCCTAACAAAGAAACATGCTACTGCATTCCAGGGCCACAGACCTCTGTTGCTCAGGGGAAAGTCCATTTCCACTAGATCTAAGGTACGCTAGGCTGTTTTTCCTTTCGCCCCACCCCATAAGAAACAAAAGATCTTTTCATTTTGAGATTTAAAGTTTATAAATATATTGAAGTATAAAACCTAAGCTATGAATGCACATTATAGCAGAAGCTTTTGAAATCCTTAAAAATCTGGCAGTAATTACTATACTCACCTGCCTGAAATCTCTGAGGTAGCTTAGTACTGACTCACTCCACTTCTTCTTTTTAGGATTAGTCTGTTTGTTCTGTGTGGTTTAGTTGTTGCTATGGTTTGAATTTGATTTGAACATGTTCCCCCAAAAGTTTATATCTGAGAATGAACCTCAGTATGGCAGTGTTGGGACGTGGGGCTGAGTTCAAGGTAATTCTGCCATGGAGGGAGCACTCCCCTGAAAGGGATTAATGCTGATCTTGGTTCTCCAGAGAGAGCAAATGATTATAAATGACTGAGCTTGACCTTTGAGGTAGTGCAGGGTTTTTTTTTTTTTTGCTCAGCTTGACACAAACCTGGACATATCTGAAAGAGGAGCCTCAACTGAAAACATACCTCCATCCAGATTGCCTGTAAGTAAGACGATCAGTTTTCTCAATTAATGATAAATGTGCGTGGGTCTATCTCATAGGTATATGTGGTGGTGGTCCCTAGTGATATAATCAAACAGGGGTAAGCCAGTAAGCAGCATTCCTCCATGGCTTCTGCTTCACTTGTGCCTTGACTTCCCTCCATGATGGACTCTATAAGTGCAATAAGTCCTTTCCTCTCTGGCTGCTTTGGTCATGGTGTTATCACTGCAGCTCTAACCAAGGCGGTGGCACACTGGCTTTCTTTCTCTGTGATCTCTTCTGCACGTGCGCCTACCATTGTAATGTTGTCCTCACCAGACTGAGAAGAAGCTGGTGTCATGCTTAGTGTGAGGTAAATAAACTCATTTTCTTAAATCTATTTTGTGTATGTATGTATGTGTGAATGAATGTTTTATCTGCATGTATGTGTACATGTTCCCTCAGAGGACAGAAGAGGGAGTCAGATTCCTTGGAAGTGGAGTTACAGATGGTTGTGAGACTAAACTCAGGTCCTTTCAAAGAACAAGTGTTCTTAACCATGGAGTCATCTCTCCAGCCTTAAACTCATTTTCTTCAAAGAGATTCTATATTCTCAGGCATCCAAATATAGCAGTGGAAAGGCAGGCTAATATAGGGAGACAGCACTTGTCTGAGCATAGCTGGGAATTAATATAGTTTGGTTCTATGAATAGATCTTAGTGTTAGTTTGATAACAGCAGCCAGAGCTGCTGTTTATGCATGGGATTTCAATTTCTTCATGTATCTCATTGCTTCCACAGTACTTCTACAGCCCCTGACATCCTCTGGCCTCTTAGGCCCCTGGGATGGATAAAAATCACCTGAATGGCTTACTAACACACAGGTTCCTGAGCTCTACTGCCCGAATTTCTTATGAGGTAGGTTTAGGATACATTCAAGAAGAATCTGTATTTCAAACAAACTTTCAGATAATACTTGTGTCTGTGGGCTTACCACCATTCACTTTAGATCAGTTGGGTCTGAGCTCCTGGCTCTGAACTGCAGACTTGTTCACCTTGTCACAATGAAATATTCCTCTAGACATGCAATTTTCATAGCTGATCCCTCAAAAGCTGAAGCCCTTGTTTTAACTGAGCTACAAGGGTACTTTTCCAGACCTCATACCAAGGAACTGATTTCTGGCCATCTGGGAAATTTCTAGGGTTTGAAACTCCTAGGGTTTGATCCCTTTAAGTCTTCTCTTTAGTTAGATGGGACCCCACCCCTTGCAAATCCACCCTGCAGAAACTGGGCCTTTCACCTGCTCGTGTAAACAGTGCTTCATATTATTTCTTTCTGTGCAAGTGGGTACTAGAACCTTTCTTCCTTCCTTCCTTCCTTCCTTCCTTCTTTCCTTCCTTCCTTCCTTCCTTCCTTTCTTTTTCTTTTTACTGTGTCTTTCTTTTAATCACCTCTAGCATATGTCTGTTTTCTGCCTCAGAGTCATAACTAACATTGGGAGGTGAGTCTAGGGCCTCAGTGTCACTACTTTGCCAACCAGATCTGTAACTTCAGATGCCCCCCATACTATCTCATAATTAAAATATTGAACTTTTTCCCCAGTAAAATGGTTTGTAGATTTCAGTTTCAAGCTAATGTACTAATGCCTGTACTGAGCCCTGTACTAACGCTAATATCTTATTTCAATTTCTGTTTCTTTTCTTTGGTTTCTAACAGTCTGAGATAACAGCCACTTTTTCTTCCAGAGAAACAGAATATGTATGTGTGCACATGTGTTGTTATTACAAATAACTGGCTTACTTGACTATGGAGATGACAAAGTCTCACAATCATTTATCTACAAGTTGTAGACAATGGGAAACCAGTGTGGTGGTTCTGGTGTGAATGTCAGAAAGGATGGATACATCAGCTTGCACAGGCTGGGAGAATGAGTTCTTTACTTGCCTTTTGTCCTATTTAGGACACCCACCAATGGGATGCAGTCCACACTGGGAAAGGGAATATGCTTTTCTTAGTCACCAGTTCAAATGCCAACTTCATCTATAAATATAATATACAAGTATATTATACTGAGAACATGTGACTCAATATCTGGCATGTTGTGTCTTAGCCAAATTGACAACATAAAATCAGTCCTCACAGTATTTTCTTTATTTGTTTCTAGTACTCATGATTGATAACTCACATATGACCACAAAGGACACCCTCTCAGGTACTGTGGAAAGCATGACATTTCCTCCCTCTCAATCAGTTTCCTCCCACCCCCAGATAACTCTCAGAACACTGCTGGTGTCCACTCAAAGTGTTGTCACCTTCCACAAACCGCAATGTACTTATGCTCTTTAAATAGCTGCTAAAGTCACTGCTGTTGGAAGGCCTATAGCATTTCCCAATCACTCCTAAGCCACCTGGATTTGTTGTTTAGATTGTTGCCACTCAAAGGCTTATACAAGTCACACACAGAGAATGACAGAACACTCAAAAACAATCTTTGTCCCATTGTCTCTTTGTCCAAGTGAAGAACTCATTCTTTCTATGCCTAGACTGTTTTAATGTTTCTATAAAGATATAGAGAAGTAGTTAAAGATGCAGTTGTAGCTGCTTGTCTGTTGCTGCAATAGCGTCCCTCAACAACAGCAATGTAAGGGACAAAGGGCTTATTTTGTCTTATGGATTCAGAGGGACACAGTCAATGACAGATTCAGGGAAGGCATGGTGCCAAGAGCAGTACCGAGGTTGGTCATACTGGGCCTGTATTTAGGAAGCAGAGAGCAAACAGGAAGTGAGGCTGGATTATAACCGTCAAGGCCCGCCCTCAATGACTCATTTTCTCTAGCAAAGAAACTTCCATTTCCTAGAAGTTTACAATTTTCCCAGACAGCATCACCAGCTAGGGACCAGGTCTACAAACCAAGTACTCAAGGATGTGATTGACATTGCAGTTGATGTTGTTGACAGAAAAAAAAAAAAAAAAAAAAAAAAGAAGAAGTGTAAAAGCATTCCTCTTACCAGGAAAATAAAAGAGAAAACAAGTGTGTTTACTGAATTTCAACAGCTAGCAGTTAGTGAGTATTCAAAAATCTTTTAAAAATAAATAATATTATTTATGGGTAGGGGACTGTATAACATATATTAACTATAAATTAGTAATAGGAAGATATAAGATATTTAAATACATATAATCCTATTGCCATAAAAATTTAATTTTCATTCTTCTTTTCTTTTTATCCATCTCTTTCTTGGCAAAAAAGACTTGAAGAAAACTTAACAGCAGTTTGTACTAAACAATATTTGATGTTATTTTGTAAAGAACACAATCTATTAGTATTAATTAAATGTTTTACCCTGTTCTAGAAAGAAAATTCTAATCAGAAGTGACTGTAAAAACCAAAAACTTGAGTTGTTCTCTGGGACCAGGATCAATCCCTAGAGCCTGATCTCAGCTCTCCCTAGCAGACAAGATCTAGGGTTTGGCGGTGAGGGGCTCCTCCAGTCACACCTAAAAGAGGGGACCTTGCACGATTGGGCCCCGACTCCAGGACAAATTGTGTCATCAGAGAAGGACTAAGGATTTGAAATTTAGACACCTGTCCAGAGCAGAGTCAGAGATTGAGCTGACCCCTTGCTCAGAGGAACAGGAGACACACAAGCCCTCTTGACACAACTGACTAGGAGCTTCCTAATTGTGAACCACTGAAGACATGGGCAGACACTAGTGCAAAAATACATATAACAATATAAAGAACAAGAAGGCAACACCAGAAGAAATTGGTGGGTCTATAACTACAAGATCTGACCAGAGCAATGAAGAGGAAAGAGAAGGAAAAAACACCAAAAGCACCTTTATGAACATTATTGAAGCCTTCAAAGAAGATATAAAAAATTCCCTTAAAGAAATAGAAGAAAATACAAACAAAAAAATTGAAAGAGATGAACAAATCATTGAAAGAAAACCAAGAAAAGGTAAACCAAAAAAAGAAAGAAACATTCCAGGAACTAAAAACTGAAATAGAAGCAATAAAAAAGGCACAAAATGAGGCAAAGGTGGAAATAGAAAATCTGAAGAAAAGAGCTGGAGCTACAGATAAAAGCATAACCAACCGATTCCAAGAGATGGAAGAGAGAATCTCTGGAGTGGAAGACTCAGTAGCATAAATAGACATATCAGTCAAAGAAAATACTAAAAGCAAAAAAGCCATAACACAAAATATTCAGGAAATCTGGGACACCATGAAAAGACCTAACCTGAGAATAATAGGAATAGAAGAAGGAGAAGAATACCAGCTCAAAGGCACAGATAATGTATTCAATAAAATCATAGAAGAAAACTTTCCCAACTTAAAGAAGGATATGCCTATAAAGATACAGCTTACAGAATACCAATTAGATATGGCACCCCCAAAAAGTTCACTTGTCACATAGTAATCAAGCCACAAAACATACAGAAGAAAGAAAAAATTTTAAGAGCTGCAAAAGAAAAGTGCCAACTTACTTATAAAGGCAGACCCATCAGAATAACACCCAACTATTCAATGGAAGCAATGAAAGCAAGAAAGTTTGGTCAGAAGTTATATATACACTAAAAGAGCATGCTGCCAACCTAGACTACTATACCCAGCAAAATTATCAATCACCATAGATGGTGAAAATAAGATATTTCATGACAAAGTCCAACTGAAACAATACCTATCTACCAATCCAGCCCTCCAGAAAGCATTAGAGGGAAAACTCCAACCTAAGAATCCCAGATACACCCATGAAACCACAAATATTCAATAATCCCACAGAAGAAAAGCCCAGAGAAAGGAAATACATAGAAGCTACCACCAAAAATAGCAGGAAACATCAATCAAGTGGTCAATAATATCCCTTAATATCAATGGACTCAACTCACCTATAAAAAGACACACACCAACAAAATGGATACAAAAACAGAAGCCAATCTTCTGCTGCATACAAGAAACACACCTCAACCACAAAGACAGACACAGCCTCAGAGTAAAGGGTTGGGAAAAGATTTCCAATCAAATGGCCCTAAGAAACAAGCTGGGGTTGCCATCCTAATATCTAACAAAGTAGACTTTAAGCTAAAAGCAATTAAAAGGGAACAAGATGGACATTACCTATTCATCTCAAGAGGAGATTTCAATCCTGAATATTTATGCCCCTAACATAAGGGCACCTACCTATGTAAAAGGAACACTACTAAAACACAAATTCCACATCAGTTCTTACACCCTAATAGTGGGAGACTTCAATACCCCACTTTCACCCCTGGATAGGTCAACCAGACAGAGACTCAACAGAGAAATAAGGAGTCTAACAGAGTTTATGATATAAATGGTTTTAATAGATATTACAGAACCTTCCACCCAAAGGCAAAGGAATAAACATATTTCTCAGCACCTCATGGAACTTTCTCTAAAATTGACCACATAATTGGTCATAAAGCAAATATGGACAGATTCAAAAATGGAAATAATCCCTTGTATCATAGCGGACCACCAGGGCCTAAAGTTAGAGTTCAACAGCATCAAAAATCACATAAAGCCTACCAACTCCTGGAAACTAAACATCACTCAACTGAACCACCTCTGGGTCAAGGAAGAAATTAAGAAAGAAATCAAAGTCTTCCTAGAATTTAATGAAAATGAATCTACTACATACCCAAACTTGTGGGACACAATGAAAGCAGTCTTAAGAGGAAAATTCATAGCACTAGATGCCTATATGAAAAACCTAGAGAAATCCCACACTAGAGAACTGACAGCTCAGCTGAAAGCCTTAGAACAATTAGAAGCAAACTCACCTAGAAGGAGTAGACAGCAGGTAATAATCAAACTTAGAGCTGAAATCAACACAATTGAAACAAAAAGAACAATACAAAGAATCAATCAATTGAAGTGTTGGTTCTTTGAGAAAGTCAATAAGATACATAAGCCCTTAGCCAAACTAATCAAAAAGCAGAGAGAGAGTGTTCAAATTAACAAAATCAGAAATGAAAAGGGGGACATAACAACAGACCCCTAGGAAATCCAGAGAATTACCAGGTCATACTTTGAAAATCTATATTCTACAAAAATGGAAAACCTAGAAGAAATAGACAGCTTTTTTTAAACCAAATTTACCAAAATTAAAGGAAGACCAGATTAATTACCTAAACAGACCTATAACCTAAAGGAAATTGAAGCTGTCATTAAAAGGCTCCCAAGTAAAAAAGCCCAGGTCCAGATGGTTTCAGTGCCAAATTCTACCAGACATTCAAAGAAGAACTACTACTATTACTCCTAAAAATATTTCACACAGTACATACTGAAGGAATGTTGCCAAATTGCTTTTATGAGGCTGCAATTACCCTAATACTCAAGCTACTCAAAGACACAACAAAGAAGGAGAATTACAGACCAGTTTCCCTCACAACTTCCTCAACAAAATTTTGGCAAACCATATACAACAATATATAAAAAATATCATCCACTATGACCAAGTAGGCTTCATCCGTGAAACGCAGGGTTGGTTCAACATACGAAAAACCTTAAATGTCATCCATCATATAAACAAACTAAAGAAACAAACCACATGATCATATCCTTAGATGCTGAAAACGCCTTTGACAAAATCCAACACTCCTTTAATAAAAGCTCTGGAGAGATCAGGAATACAGGTAAAATATATAAATATAAGTAAAGGCGATTTACAAGAAGCTGACAGCCATCATCAAACTTAATGGAGAAAAACTCAAAGCAATCCCACTAAAATCAGGAACTAGACAAGGATGTCCTCTCTCCCCTTAACTATTCAATATAGTTCTCAAAGTTTTGGCTAAAGCAATAAGAGAACAAAAGGAGATTAAGGGTTAGGGAAAGAAGAAGTGAAAACTATATTTGATATGATTGTATACAAAAGTGACCCACAAAATTCTACAGCTGATAAACACCTTCATCAATGTAACAGGATACAAGATTAACTCAAAGAATTCAGTAGCCCTTCTATACACTAAAGATAAAAGGGCTGAAAAAGAAATAAGGGAAACATCACCCTTTATAATAGCTGCAAATAGCATTAAATACCTTGGAGTAACTATAACCAAAGAAGTAACAGATCTATTTGACAAAAATTTTAAATCACTGAAGAAAGAAATTGAAGAGAATATCAGAAAATGGAAAGCTCTCCCATGTTCCTGGATAGGTAGGATCAACAGTAAAAATGGCAATTCTACCAAAAGCAATCTATAGATTCAATGCACTGCCCATGAAAATCCCAACACAGTATTTTTTGGACCTTGAAAGAACAATACTCAACTTCATTTGGAATAACAGGAAAGCTAGGATTTCCATAACAATTTTGCTCAACGAAAAATCTCAGGAGGCATCACCAACCCTGACTTCAAGTTATACTATAGAGCTACAGTAATAAAAACAGCCTGGTACTGGCATAAAAACAGACTTGTGGATCAATGGAATAGAATTGAGGATCCAGACATTAACCCAAAAACCTATGAACACCTGATCTTTGACAAAGAGGCCCAAAATATTCAGTGGAAAAAAGATAGTATCTTTAACAAATGGTGTTGGCATAGCTGGATGGTAGTGTGTAGAAAAATGCAAATAGATCCAAGCCTATCACCCTGCACAAAACTCAAATCCTAGTGGATCAAAGACCTCAACATAAACCCAGCCACTCTGAACTTGATAGAAAAGAAAGTGGGAAATACTCTCCAATGAATTGGCACAGGCAACCACTTCCTAAATATAATACCAGTGGCATAGACACTAAAAACAACAATCAATAAGTGGGACCTCCTGAAACTGTGAAGCTTCTGTAAAGCTTCTCAATACTGTTAATAGGACAAAATGACAGCCTACAGAATGGGAAAAGATTTTCACCAACCCTACAAATGATAGAGGACTAATTTCTAAAATTTATAAAGAACTCAAGAAACTAGAGCCCAAAACCTTGAATAACCCAATCCAAAAATGGGGTTCAGAACTAAAAATGGAATTCTCAGCAGAAGAATTACAAATGGCTGAAAGCACTTGAAGAAGTGCTCAACATCTTTAGCCATCAGAGAAATACAAATTAAAACAACTTTGAGGTATCACCTTATACCTGTCAGATTGGCTAAGATAAAAGACACAGATGACAGCCTATGCTAGAGAGGATGTGGAGCAAGGGGAACACTCCTCCATTTTTGGTGGGAGTTTAAGCTTGTTCAGCCACTCTGGAATGTAGTGTGGCGGTTTCTCAGAAAACTGGGAATCAGTCTCCCCAAGCACCCAGCAATACCATTCTGGGTGTATACTCTAAAGAAGCACATTCATACTCCAAAGGCATCAGCTCAACTCTTTTCATAGCAGCATTATTTGTAATAGCAAGAACCTGGAAACACCTAGATGCCCCTCAACTGAAGAGTGGATTAATAAACTGTGGTACATCTACACAATGGAGAACTACTCAGCAGTATGAAAAATGATATCCTCATTAGCTCTTTTTTAAATAGATTTTATTAATTTATTATGCATACAGTATACAGAAGAAGGTACCAGATGTCATGATGTTGTGAACCACCATCTATGGGAATTGAACTCAGGACCTTTGGAAGAATAGTCAGTGCCCTTAACCTCAATTTTCAGGCAAATGGTTGGATTGGAGAATATCCTCCTGAGCGAGGTATCACAAACATAAGAAGATAAGCAGGGGATGTACTTACTCATTAGTGGACTCTAAACAGAAAATCAAAAAGCATAGCATATCCAAACTGCAAACCACAACCACTGAACAGGTTGGGATCTGAAACACCTTGGACTGGCACCTTGGAATGCACTCCCCCTAGTGGAACACCTGACTCAGTCTTGAGGTTGGGGTGAGGAAACTGGATCTGCCAGGAGTGGAGGCTGAACTGACCTTGGGACCTTGGGACTGCCTGCCCTTGCTGATGAGATGATGAGATATAGAAAAGAGAGAGTTACTGTGAGTTGGGGGGAAGGGACCTTGAACAAGCATATACAAGGATAGAAAATGTGACTTTATTCATAATAAAAAAAAGAAAAAGAAAAAGAAAGAAAAAAATTATAAACTTAAAAAAAGGCTTAAAAAACAACCTAGATGTTTTTAAAAATTTATTTATTTATTTTACATCCTGTCTGTAGTTTCTCCTTGCTCTCTCCTTTCAATCCACCCCATCTAGCCCTCCTCTGTTTGTTCAGAAAGAACAGGTCTCCCATGGGTGTCAATAAACCATGACATACCAAATTGTAGTAAGACTAAGCACTTCCCCATGTATTAAGCAACCTTGATACATGGCAACCGAGTAGGATAAATAGATTCCCGAGAGCCAGCCAGAGTGTTAGAGACAGCTTCTGGTCCCACTGTTAGGAGTCTCACAAGTAGACCAAGCCACACAACTGTTACACACATGTAGAGGGTCTAGGCTGGTCATTGGTTCAGACTCTGCAAGTGCCTAGGAGCCAGGTTAATTGTTTCTGGGGGTTTCCTATGATGTCCTCGACCCCCCTGGCTCCTACAATCTCTTCTCCCTCTCTTCAGCAGGATTTCCCAAGCTTGGCCCAGTACTTGGCTGTGGGTCTCCGCATCTGCTTCCATCAGTTATTGGATGAGGGCTCTTTGATGACACCTCGGGTAGCCACCAGTCTGATCACAGCAAATGGCCAGTTGAGGCTTCATATTCTCTATTGCTAGGAGTCTTAGCTGGGGTCATCCTTGTGGAATTGTGGTAGTTTCCCTTGCACCAGGTTTCTACCCATCCCCAAAATGTCTCTCTTTCCAGTCATCTCTTTCAGAACTCTCCCCTCCATCTACCCTCCCCAACCGGATCTCACATTTTCATTCCCACTTACCCCCACTCCACCCAGGAGATCTCTTCTGTATCTGTTCCCCAGGGAGATCCATGTGCCTCCACCCCTTTGGGCACTCCTTGTTACCTAGCTGATAAGTTTTGAATTCCCAGTTAATGTCCTGCTGCCGCTGATGTAATAAGCCTATCAAGCCGAATTAATAAATCCAGGTTTAATGAACAGAGCAAAGCAACCCTGAGTGACCCTTGGAAATGCAGGGAAGAGTCACATGGCAAATAAGGCTAACAGGTCTTATATAGCCTGTAGGTGTGGTCTTGGGCAGCTCCAGGGAGAGGCTGGCTTTTCGTGAGCTTCATGGCAGGGTGTGGGGGGAGAGGGGTTTGATATTGGAGGAGTGAGAACACAGTGTGAAATGGGGGTTCCTAGCTGGCGATCCCCAACATCCCAGCCTTTTGGAGTATTAGATGATGGTACGGCTTCCTCCTAAACACTAGCCTCTCTGGGTCTGTGTTTTGTAGGCTAGTTATCCTTTACTTTATAGCTAATATGCTAATATCCACTTATAAGTGACTACATACCATGTTTGTCTCTCTGGGTTACCTCACTCAGGATGATTGTGTTGTTGTTTTGTTCCATCTAGCTATTTGCCTCAAATTTCCTGATGTCACTGTTTTTTAACACTCCGTTGTGTAAGTGTACCACATTTTCTTTATTCATCCTTCAGTTGAGGGGCATGTAGGTTGTTTCCAGGTTCTGGCTATTACAAATAAAGCTGTTGTGAACATAGGTGAGCTAGTGTCCTTGTGGTATGATTGAGCATCCTTTGGGTACATGCCCAAGAGTGGTAATCGCTGGGTCTTGAGGTAGATTGATTTTCTGAGAAGCCTCCGTATTGATTTCTAAAGTGGCTCTGCAAGTTTGTCCCGCACTGGCAATGGAGGAGTGCTCCCTTGCTGCACCTCCTCTCCAGCATAAGCTATGATTTCAGTTTTTAGTCTTAGCTATTCTGAGAGATATAAGATGGAATCTCAAAGTCATTTTGATTTACGTTTCCCTAATGGCTAAGGATGATAAACATTTCTTTGTTTCTCAGCCATTTGAGATTATTCTGTTGAGAATTCTCTGTTTAGATCTGTACCCTATTTTTAAATTGGATTATTTGGTTTGTTGATGTCTAGTTTCTTGAGTTTTTTTTTTTATATATATATTTTGGAGTTCAGCCCTTTGTCAGATGTGGAGATAGTGAAAATCTTTTCCCATTCTTTGGGCTGCCATTTTTGTCCTATTGACAGTGACTTTGCCTTACAGAAGCTTTTCAGTTTCATGAGGACCCATTTATTAATTGTTGATCTCGTTGTGCTACTGATGTTATATTTAGGAAGTTGTCTCCTGTGCCAATGCATTCAAGGCTACTTTCTATTTTTCTCTTCTATCAGGTTTAGTATAACTGAACTTATGTTGAGGCCTTTGACCCACCTGGACTTACAAATTAAATGTTTTAGTTTTTGTTTATTATTTTTGATACTGTTATGAAGTTATAAAACAAAAGATCACTTGAACTCAATTGAGCTGTGATTAGCTGCATTTTTATGTAAGCTGCAGCTGTTTTCAGTTCCTGTGGTCGGGTTAGGAACTGAGGCCTTATTTCAGGGGTGGAAAGAGGCTTTTAAAGGCAAAAGTTCATTTCTGCAACATTATAGCTATATAAGGAACTGCCTCGCTTCCCCTGTACACCGTGATGAACAAGTTTACAGAAGCCAGAGCAAGCAGTTAATTATTACAAAGGCCACACAGTTCTGGGTAGGGGCAAGCAGTCAGGAGTTCCTGATTAGTTATTTGGGGAATCTAGGTCAGAGATAAACTGTTAATGAAATGGGTGCTAATCACAAAATGAGTTTTCCCTAGCTACCATGATGTTATTTTACTCTCTTCCTCCTCAGATCCCTCTTTGTACTCATGACTTCCAAAATCTCTTTTTCAGGCCTCTTTCAAATAACATTTTCTCTAAGAGCTCTATTTTTTTTTTTTAAAAAAATCATTATTTCTGGTCACTTCTTTCCCCTAGAGCACTTGTGAGTTTAGCTTAGTTTATATTCCTCATGGTGTGATTCCCTCAACCCCTATTTTGTCATTATTGCCTGTAGCATCACCAGTGGGTGAGCTCTAAACATTTGCTGAATTAAAAATGTCAGATACTGGGCTGGAGAGCTGACTCAGTGCTTAAGAGAACTAGCTGCTCTTCCAGGGGTCCTCAGTTCAATTCCCAGCAACCACATGGTGGCTCACAACCATTCAAAATGAGATCTGGCGCCCTCTGTTGGAATGTAGGTCTTCATGCAGACAGAACACTCACTGTGCACATTTATGAAATGAATAAATCTTTTAAGAAACAATAAAAGATGTCAGATGCTTATGGTTTTCCCTTCTTTACAAAATGATTTGTGTTTGCAGGGGATTAAAACCCCTGTCTTCTATTTAAGGAACCCTGTGAATTCCCCTACAATGACTCAGTGCCATGGGATCAGTATGTTGTCATACTGCTCTGGTGGCTGGCTTCAGAGTAGAAGGAAGTTTGCCTCGACCACACCAGGTGGCAGTGTGACTTGAGCTTGTAAGGATACTGAACAGGTCTGTGAAGAAAAGCAATGCAGCAATTCTACAAAAAATAAAAAATTGAAAATAACAAAAGGGTCATATGAGTGCAGTTTTGTAAATTTAAATCAGGGTTCAAAGACTCCTGCTACTGACAGGGGAGAATGAGGAAGGAATTTTTATTATATTGTCAAAATATACATAGAAACATATACATATCCTGGAAGACTGTAGTAAAATCTTGGCATTTATATAAAAGAATAGATGTAAACATATTCAAAATTCTTATGATTATATTTGTTTGTATAAATAGGAGTAAGTTGCAAAAGACAATTATTCTTTGAAGTATTAACAGCTATATTATTCCAGCTGTTAAGAAATCAAGATATTAATCTGATATTCAAGATATAATGTTTTTAGAATTTTAAAATGCTTGGCTTTGGCCCTGGAGAATGCTTTATGTAATATGATTTTTCATGAAGGTACCCTTTCTTTCTAAAATCAGAGTTCTAGCTTTGGCATTACTGAATTAGAGAGGAAAAGAAATAAGAGCAATTCACGAATTGCACTGTTCTGGTATTGACGTCTTTCTCCACACAGAAGCCTGTGCTGCAGTGTTTAGCAGGCGCCATTTCTTCAGCACTGCAGTGAGTATCTGTTTAAAGTGAAAGACAGGTGAGGCATTAGTAGACAAAAATTTCTCCTGTAGGACTTCTTGTGGACATTTCCGATGCTCACCATCCTTTAAGAGTCTAATGCCTAGAGAATCTTCATTCATGCATTGTGCTTCCCCAGCTTGCAGGAAGAAACTTGCTTTTCTGGCTTCCCTTGCAGCAAAGCCACAGGCTACTTGTATGAGCCTTTGATTCTGAAGTGGGCAATGGAGAAAAAAGAACAGAGCATGTTGGGCTCTTGAGGAGTTTCAGAGTCTTTGGCATCTGGTTCCGAGCATCTCTGTGTGAGCTGTAGCATTTATAAAAGTCCTGGTTTAGAATGGTGAGTGTTATCAGCAGAGTCCTTTAACTGTAGTGCATCCCAAAGAGTAATTACAGATTGTTCCTGACTTCTCAGCATCCATATCTGGTTCCCAAGTCTTTTCAGAGGTTCTGTGAACTCCTGCTAGATGACTCCTGTTTTTATTTAAGCCAGCCAAAGTTGTTTTGTTTTTTACCACTAGAAATCTTGATTGAACTAGGAATATGTGTCTAGTTTTCTTCTCCTGTAATCAGCTTCTAAGGTGGAATTGGGCTCAAAGCTTCCAGTTTTAGTAGATGAAAGACTCCCAGTGCTGGAGTGCACCACCTGAACTTCAGAGGAGACTCTGCTCTGCGTGGTGCCTGTATGTGAATAGGGGACCAGGAGGAAACATAACATGTCAAATTATAATTGTGTTATAGATCTAGGGAAATTGTCATCTGTAAAAAGGAAAGGAAGAGATTATGATTGTTGTAATTTTGAGTTGATCAATGATACAAAAAATAAGTTAAAGGAGTGGTAACTGAGGAAAAGTATAGTCATGATGAAGAGCCTATCAGTAGGGTGCTCTCTGCAATCCTCAAAACCAGAGCTGGGCTCAGAAATAGCAGATATTGAAGAGTACCTTCTTGCCCCAGCCCGCGGGGCTTCAACATGGGAGACCACCTACGAGAGAGAATGAAGGGAAGGGAGACGCAAAGGAAGGCAGCAGGTCAAACGAGATTCTGATCGAGCTGCAGTTTTATTA
>PVIH01008218.1:68262-93129 GCA_004025045.1 Sigmodon hispidus
GCAGGAAGCTGGCCAGGGGAGCAGGATATTGGCAGGGTAAAAGGGTGACTGGTCTTGCTTCAGGGGAGAGTTGCTAGGTAACCTAACCATAGAATATTCTTGCTATTCTATTCTTTAGAGCTACCTTTAAGGGAGGACTGCTATGTAACCTAGCCACAGAATGTTCCTGTTATTCTATTCTTTAGAGTTACTTCTCTGTCACTGTGAAGCAAACCAGAACATCTCTTTTACTTTGGGAAAAACATCTATTCTACCTGGGAGAACATCTATTTTACTTGGGAGAATGTCTATTCTTCTTGGGAGAACATTGTGCTGGCTTGGTGGTTGGTTTCTCAGTCAGTTCCCAAGGGAGTTTTAGCTAGAGGCCTAGAGGCTTAAGCCAGGGTCTTGGTCCCTGACACCTTCTTAGTGATTTTTTTCTTTACTTCAAAATTTAACTATTTTTCAAAAGCAGAATAGACTGTTGTTTAGTTCAGTTGGTTCCCTGTCTCCCTTCTAGCTCTGGAATCTTTACTGTTCGGAACTCTAAGCATGGGGCTAGCACCAGGAGTACACTCTGCATCTTTCTCAACTGTCCTAAGGACAGGAGGTGGCTTGTTCCTGGCTGAGGAGAATGTTGCCCTGTCAGATGTGGTGCATGATCTAAGCAGAATAAATTGGCCTTCTCTGGGACTTGATATATAACTCTGGGAGTGAAAGCACCCCTGGGATGGCATGCTTTGTCCACCATTTGCAGGAAGTTGTCTAAGGTAAGAGATGAAGAGACAAACAGAGAGTGAGTGGGGACTGGGCATTGAGGCTCTGGGAGCTGTCAAACCTCTGCATCATCAGCAGTGCTTTGTGCTTTCTCACTGGCTCCCAGCACTTGTAATCAGGAGTCTTGGTAAATGTTCCTGGCAGAACTCTAGTACTCATTTATTGTTTTTCTCTCTAGGCCTGTGTTGTGCATTCAGTAAAACTAAGAAGGAAAAAAAACCCACATGTATTTTTCTTTGAATTTCAAAATAATAAATTTCTAATATGGAAAAACTGGAAAATATTAAAAGCACGGACAGGCCTAAGAAATGTTAAACAATTCAACCAAAAGCCAACCTCCTAGAAAAAAATTATTTAATTCCACAGTTTCATGTTTGGACAGTTGTGAGCATACAAGGTCTAATAAAGCACTCTCTTCATTTATAATACATTGTGAACATTTTTGTTCATGCTATTAATCTTTTCTATTGCATAATTAAGTTGCTAAAACCATCTTGAGCAGTGATGTTGAAAACGGTTAACTGACAGACCAGGATAGTGTGTGGTAGAGATGTTTCCTAGTGAGATGCAAAAACTAATTTACATAAATCATTCCTCTCACTCAGTATCACCAACGCTAATTCCCTAAATACATTCTGCAGCTGAAAAAGTGTGTTTAGAAGATTATGTCCATGCCAAGCACCCATGACTTGATCCTAAGATACCAAGGAAGCACTCTGACTTTGTGTGATGGAGCAGATGATAGAGTGAGATTGAGGTGTGCACAGAAAGCACAGGTTAGGTACCAAATGGTGTAGAAAACAAGGTGTGTTCAAGACTTGTGTGGAAACAGGAAGCTTGATGCGCCATGGATACTGTTGCCTGTCCTTAGGTGTTTGTCTGCCCTCCTAGTTTGCTTCTCTATTGCCGTCATGAACACTACAAAAAGCATGACAATAATGGACTAAACTTCTGAAAGATGGGCCAGCACCAGTTAATTGTTTTTCTCTATAAAACTTGCTGTGGTCATTGTGTCTCATCATAAAAATGGAACTTTAACTCAGACAATTTCTTCTGAGAATCCACACTCTTTAGTAGACCACAACTCCAGGACTTCCTGTCAGTAGTGGGTGAGAATATCTCTGTTCCAAATATGCATGCTCCAAGGCTGTGACTACTTGGTCCTTGCTTGGGTGCAGGGAAAAAGCTCTGTTTCCCCAAGAGCAGGCTATTTATTGCTGACAGTTCTCAGTGGCCCTGGTGAGCTGTAGCTATGAATTCAGAGGGAAGTACAGAAGCAAATCTACTGAGCACATATGGAGAGGTTTCCTTTGCTCTTACTGAAAAGAGGGGTGTTTGCATGTTTGCTCAGTTGGTTTTTTGGAACAGGGTCTTGGCTCTAAATTCAAAAGTGAGAAACATGAAAAACAAAAAACAAAACAACAACAAAAAACCAAGGAGTCAAGGAAAAGGCAGATCCCTGCAGAGATGTGGTGTGTTTCTTTCTGTTGGAATTCTGATTTTGCTGGGTTGGCAAGTTAGAATTACATTTCCCAGTTCCCGTGAAGGTAGGCGTGGCCGTTGCAGTACTGTTTAAGGCACAGCCATTGGGATAGCTGCTTGGAAGAGGGTCATGAGGACTAATGCTTTCCCTCCCGTTTCTTCTCTGTGCTCCTTCCTTCCTTCCTTCCTTCCTTCCTTCCTTCCTTCCTTCCTTCCTTCCTCCTTCCTTCCTCCTTCCTTCCTTCCTTCCTCCTTCCTTCCTTCCTTCCTTCCTCCTTCCTTCCTTCCTCCTTCCTTCCTTCCTTCCTCCTTCCTTCCTTCCTTCCTTCCTCCTTCCTTCCTTCCTTCCTTCCTCCCTCCTTCCTTCCTTCCTCCTTCCTTCCTTCCTTCCTCCTTCCTTCCTTCCTTCCTCCTTCCTTCCTTCCTTCCTTCCTCCTTCCTTCCTTCCTCCTTCCTTCCTTCCTTCCTTTCTTCCTTCCTCCCTTCCTTTCTTTCTTCCTTCCTTCCTTCCTTTCTTCCTTCCTTCCGTCCTTCCTTCCTTCCTTCCTTTCCTTTTTTAAGAATCATCTCCTGCTGGTTAGCTGTTCAGACACCATTAGGGAAAGGCCAAGGGAGCAGGCTTCACTAGCCCTGATGTTCTTGAGCTACCAACAAAGACTCCAGGACTGTTCCATTCTGAAAAAAAAAAAACATAGTTGATAAAGTGATCCAGGTTCCCTGACTTCAACAGACGTCAGTTCACCACTAAGACACGGCTAACATCAAGCCTTCGACGGAGAATCTCATACCATGGACGTCTTCCTTCTTAAACTGGAGACAATAGGGAGAGAGGTGAGTTTGTGTGAGGACTTTGGGATTTTCTTTCTTTTTTTTTATTATGAATAAAGTCATATTTTTTTAATCCATGTATCCCCTTGTTCAGACTCCCTTCCCCCTCCTGCCCCTTCCAGTCACTTATTCTTCTCCCCATTACTTTATCTCCTCCCCAGCAAGGGCAGGAGGTCCTCAAGGTCCCAAGTTCAGTATCCACTCCAGGCAGATCCGCTTTCCTTACCCCAACATCAAGACTGGGTCAGGTGTTCCTCTGGAGGGAATGGGCTCTAAGGTGCTGGTCCAAGGTGTTTCAGATCCCAAGCTGTTCAGTGGCTGTGGTTTACAGCTTGGACATGCTTAGCTTTTTGTTTAAAGTCCACTAATGAGTGAGTACATCCCCTACTTATCTTTCTGGGTTTGTGATACCTTGTTCAGGAAGATAGTCTCCAAATTCATCCATTTGCTTGTGAATTTTAGGATATTATTTTTTTCTTACTGTGGAGTAGTACTCCATTGTGTAGATGTACCATAGTTTGTTAACTCATTCTTCAGTTGATGGGCATCTAGGTTGTTTCCAGGTTCTTGCTATTATGAATAATGCTGCTATGAACATAGTTGAGCTAATGTCTCTGGAGTATGAATGTGCATCTTGAGGGTATACGCTCAGTAGTGGTATTGCTGGATCCTTGGGGAGATTGATTCCCAGTTTTCTGAGAAACCACCATACTGCATTCCAGAGTAGCTGAACAAGCTTACACTCCCACCAACAATAGAGGAGTGTTCCCCTTGCTCCGCAACTTCTTCAGCATAGGCTGCCCTCTCTGTCTTTTATCTTAGCCATTCTGATAGGTGTAAGGTGTAAGGTGGTATCTCAAAGTTGTCTTGATTTGCATTTCTCTGATGGCTAAAGAAGCTGAGCACTTTTCAAGTGCCTTTCAGCCATTTGTAATTCTTCTGTTGAGAATTCCGTTTTTAGTTCTGAACCCCGTTTTTGATTGGGTTATTCAGGGTTTTGGACTCTCATTTCTTGAGTTCTCTATATATTTTAGAGATCAGTCCTCTATCACTTGTAGGGTTGGTGAAAATCTTTTCCTATTCTGTAGGCTCTTGTTTTGTCTTATTGACTGTGTCCTTGGCTTTACAGAAGCTTCTCGGTTTCAGGAGATCCCACTTATTGATTGTTGTTCTTAGTGTCTGTGTCACTGGTGTTATATTTAGGAAATGGTCACCTGTGCCAATTCATTGGAGGGTATTTCCCACTTTCTTGGGATTTTCTTTTAGATGTGTTAGTGTGTCTATGAGACAGTCCAGAGGAGGGATGTTCATCATGCAGCTGTCTATGGAATATGGTATTTATGGTCTAGAGAGGAATATTAGGACCACTGAGGCATAGGCAGACTATTAGGTCACAGGGCTGGAAATCGCCAGCGAATCATTAAAGAAAGGGCAGATGAGTATTAGCAAGCTGAACTAGTAGTGTCTCTCAAACTTGAAGATTGACAAGTGAGGGGAAAGGAGCAAAGGACACTGGGAAGTGCTGTTTCTAAGGAGAAGAACAGGGAGATAAAAATCTGGCAGCTAAGGGAGAAAGCCATGGGTTTTGATGTATGAAGGGCTCCAAGACGAGGACAAGAACAATTTTAGGCAAAGATAGGAAAAAAATACTGATAGGAGTATAGTGGGAGAAAAGAAATAGAAAAACAATTACAGAAAACTATTAGAAGAATTCCTTCATGAAGGGAAGCAAGGAAAGGGAGCAAGATTCCAGGTCAAGGAAAGGGTTTTTTTGTTTGTCTGTTTATTTTTTTAACAATGTAATGTATAGAGTGTATTTTTATAATGTTGGAAATGTCCACAAGAGGCAGAAAAGCTGATATTGATGA
The DNA here is from genome assembly GCA_004025045.1 of Sigmodon hispidus. NCBI lineage: Eukaryota > Metazoa > Chordata > Mammalia > Rodentia > Cricetidae > Sigmodon > Sigmodon hispidus. The sequence continues at coordinate 73,197 of PVIH01008218.1, forward strand.
ATAGAGATGGTTGCTGGAGCAATGTTCTATTACTGAGATGGTGCAAACCTCAGTGAATAAGTGAGGGTTTGTGAATTGCCAGGAACATAGGCAGCTTATTGGTTGTAATGAGCTTAAATGTAGAAACACAGGGTAGATTTTTTTTTACATTAATAACATTTTTCAAACTTCTTTAATTTCTTCTCTTTTGAATGTAACAGGCAGCAAAAAGACCAGAGGCTTATGGTCATGAACATGAAATCAGCCCAGTTTGCCTGGCTCAGTGATTTTGTAAAATACATTAAAAAAATAGGCAGTGGTAGCTAGGGCAATTTAACCTGAGCCACTGTTCACTCACTGAAAGTATAGGGAGGCTGGGCATGGTAGTCCATGCCTATAATCCTAGCACTTGAGAGGTAGAGGCAAGAGAATCAGGAGTTTGAGACTATGGAGGCTAGGCTATATTGTGACACTGTCTCAAGCCAACCAACCAACCAACCAACCAACCAACCAACCAACCAACCAAATAACCAACCAACCAACCAAATAGCCAACCATCCAACCAACCAACCAACCAACCAACCAATCAAACAAACAAACCAACCAACCAAACAACCAAGCAAGCAAGCGAGCAAACAAACAACAATATAAAACTTCAGAATTATTATCTCTCTAAGTTCCTTGTATTGCTTTACAGTCAGTATTTCTGTCCCCATTCCAAAACATTGGTCTGTTCTTTTAAAGTCACTATATCTGAGTTTAAATTATTTCAGCATTTCATTTCATAGAACCAGAATTATATAGTATGTATGATTTCCATGCCTAGCTACTTTTGCTCTGCATACTGTCTGTTATTATGCACATTTCTACTTTGTTTCCTTTTTATTCTGAATGGTATTCTATGTATAGAAATTTAAAAATATATTTACCCACCTTTGGATAGACAGAGGCTTTCAGTTTATCTTGTTATTAACATTTATATACAACTCTTTTTCTTTGTTTTGATTTCTTGAGGCAAAGTTTCACTGTGTAGCTCAGGCTTACCTCTAGCTTTCAATTTTTCTGTCTCAGCCTTCTGAGGGCTGGAAATGCAGCTGTACACCACCATGCCCTGCTAATGTACAAATCTTTGAATGTGCATGCTTTTTTTTACTATCTTTAGTAAATGCATATGAAGCAGTCATTGCTATTATTGATTTTGCTTTTTGCATGGCATTACATTTGATTCTAAAACATCTTAAAAATTATTCACAGAAATTACTGTAACTACCTTTCAAAGAAGGCCCTTTGCTGAGAGTCCAGGGAACACTAAGCCTGTGACTCATCTTTGCTTCTTTTGGAAGCCTCACAGCAACAGTCTCCTGATCCAACAAACAGTGATAAACAATAATGGATGCTCATATGGAAACATCCTCTGCAGGAAGAAAGACATGAGAGTGGATAATGGTCCCCACTACTCTACCCTCAGGAGCAGAGGCAGAATAAATAGCCTTGCCCTGTACCCTCTGCTTTGAGGGTCTATTTGATATTTTGGGAGATAATTGGTAGTTTGAGAAAATGGCCTCCAAAGCAAGTGGCACTATTAGGAGGAGGCATGGCCTTGTTGGAGGAAGCGTGTCACTGTGGGGGCAGGCTTTGATGTCTCTTTTGTTCAAACTTTCTGCACTGTGACTTTAGTCAACTTCCTGTTGCCTGCAAGATGTAGGCCTCTCAGCTCCTCCTTCATGTGTGCCTGCACACTGCCATGCTTCAGTCATGATGATAGACTGAACCTCTGGAACTGTAAGTGAGCCCCCCTAATTAACTGTTTTCTTTAAAAGAGTTGCCATGGTCATGATGTCTCTTCACAGCAATAGAAACCCCAACTTAGACAATAACAGGAAACATTTAAGTGTTAATATAGAGAAAATGGATTTTTTTGTTGTGATGTATAACTTCTAAGTCCTTACTTATAAGGGTGGTCCAGAGAGGAGCATATCTCTCTTCCCCCTGACCTTCGGAGTTCTAGCTCTAGATACCTGGATGAAATGTCCTCTATTGTAAGTGTGAAGTATCTCTGAGATACTGTTGTTTGGCTTCTCCTGAAGAGAAGTGAACAGATGTCTGTTTATTCTGATGGAATACCAATGGCAATATCCATGAAATGACTTCCCTCGTGTTTAGATTAGTGAACCAGCAGGTTCACTAGGGTTACTGGCAGGAACATGTCTAATGCAAAGGCTGCTACATCACAGTATGGCCCACCACTGCACTCAGTGACTCATGGAAGAACCCCCCCAACCTGTTAACACCACAGAAATTTTCTCTTCCCTACAACTGTTTTCTAATTTTATAACTTTGGGGAGGGGCCTGGCAAATCTGTTAATTTCTTTAGCCTCCTCACTTCCAGCCTCGCTTGGGCTTCCTGGGTCTTGTCAGCTTCTTGAGTCTTAGGGGCTTCTCTTTTTCCTCCAGGAGGCAATGTTTCAGTTTGGAGGAAACAGCAGCACAACAGGTACCATTGCTTTAAAGACTGTCAAATTTTCCCAAAGGGAACAATTACATACTCTGCAGTAAACAGTTCATTTTGCAAATTAAGATTTGTAACCAATTTATTGGTACTTTTCTTTCCACATAATTCTTCAGTACCTGACAGAGCCTTTGGCATTCACTGAGGCAATCTGTTGGCTTTAAAAAAGCAATCAATGTTCCAAAATGTTCATCACAAAATTAGGAATTATGTAAAAGTAATTGAAGTAGGAGAGAAAGAACACATTCTCCCCTTGGCTTCCAGTTCCTCCCTGGCAATAAATTTTCATGAACTGTTTGGGCTCTTGAGGTAAATTGATATATATATATATATATATATATATATATATATAAGTTTGTGATTATTTGCAACAAGAGTACAATATTTGTAAGCATTTGCTTGGATGTTTGTATTTATGCTAAATATCTATGGGCAATTGTAAGTCAAATACCTTCTGTCTATAAATTGTTCATTTAACATAGTACTCATCAAAAATCACTTAAATCAATATTAATTGTAGACAAAACACAAGTGCTTCATCATGTGCCTTTAAAATATTTAGTTAGGAAATGAGGGTCTGGGGAAATGGCTCAGCTGGTAAAGCCCTGCCAGGCAAGTGTGAGGGCCCCAAGACTTTGATACCCAGAACTCATGTAAAAGCTTGGTGGGCATGGTGGATGCTTGTAACCTCAGCACTAAGGAGGAGGCAGAGATAGGGTCCTAGGGACAAGCTGGCTATCTAGACTTACTGTAATTGGTAAGCTCCAAGTTCAGGGATGGTCCCTGCCATGATAAATACAGTGGAAAGAGATGGAGGAAGACCTCATTGTCAGCCTTGGCCATCCTCTCTTGCAGTGCATACACACACACATACACCCAGACTCATGCTCACCCATGATACTGGCAAGCCAGAGGCATTTGAAAGGAGGGAGCCTCAATTGAGAAAATGCCTGTGTGTTAGTCAAGCCTGTAGGGCATTTTCTTGATTAGTAATTGATTTGGGAGGGACTAGCTCAGGGATGTTCCCACCCACAATGAGCTGGGCATTCTATTGCTGGGTGCTATAAGAAAGCAGGCTGAGCAAACCATGAGAAGCAAGCCAGTCAGCACCACTCTTCCATGGTTTCTGCATCATCTCCTGTCTCCAGGTTCCTGCCCAGTTTGAGTTCCTGCCTTGGCTTCCTTGAATGGACTGTGATACAGGATATGTTAGCCAAATTAATCCTTTCCTTCCCAAGTTGTTTTTGGTCATGTGTTTGTTTCATCACAGCAATAGAAACTCTAATTAAGACACTCACACATCCATGCATACACATACCCTATCACACACACAGAGAAGAAATGGGAGCCAGGATATCTTAAGAGCCCAACATGATTCACAGTATAAATAATGTTTAAATGACTCTTCGTTGGGGAGAGAGCTATTAGAACAAGCCTACACCTTATGTCTTTAAGAGTTGTCTTTGTTTCCTTTAGTCAATGGAAAAGCATTTTCCAAGTGGTATTGTTCAGCTGTATGCTAACTTAAGCAGGACACATAGTGTACAGTCTATGGATTCTGCAAGTGACAACTATGTATGTCAGGTCACTGAGGGTGCTGTCCTTGAAATGTTTCAAACTTCACAGACACAAAAGAGAAGATGTCAAAATGAAGCTATGAAGCAGTTTAAGGTCATCTATTAAATGATGTGTCTGCCTCTTCTCCCTTTCTAGTGTTTCCCCCCCACCACATACCCACATTTACACCTTATCTATTTACTTAAACTTGGGAGATTGAGGTTTGACTATAGGAGACACACAGCTTTGGTTATTTGCCCATAACCTTCATTTTTCCATTGCTTTTGATTTGTCTTTTGGTAGAAGACAGGTGATGCTAACTATAAATGCTCTCATGCTGGAGTCAAGTGCATGTGTTTTCTGGGCTTTTTCCTTTATTTACTTGTTTTTTTAACTCCCCCATTCTTACAATTTATTAAAGTTAGCCAGATATGTTAAAGATGGCTCAATTGGTAAAATACTTGCTGTTCAAGCATACAAACCTGTGGATATTTGTTAGGTATTTAATAAATCCTGGGAAGTCAGAGAGACCACACAGTCAAATCCTAGGCAGACAGCTCTGGAAATCCTTGATCCTTAAATACAAAGATAAACATCTGAGTCAATCACACGTACCTTTAATCCCAGCACAGGGAAAGCCAGGAGTGGGGACCAACATCCTTAATCCCATAACTCCAGAGACAGAACTTCTTCTGTTTCTGTGAGTTCAAGGCTACATGCCTTTAATCCTAAACTGAATGGGATAGGGTATATAAGGGCTAGGAGAAACCCAAAAGAAGCAGAAGCGACTGACAGAAGAGACCAGGAGTGAGGCTGAAAAAGTTGCAAGACAGCTGGGTGAGAATTGACTGTGGTACTTCCTCTCTCTGATATTTCAGCCTTCCCCCAATATTTGGCTCAGGGTCTTTTCTTACAACCCAAATTAGTGCTACTACACAAACCTGAGTTCAGATCCCCAGCATCCACATAAAAGCAAGATATAGCAGGACATGTTTATAATTCTAGGGCTGGTGATGTTGAGGCAGGAAATCTTTAGCACATGTAGGTCAACCAGCCTGGCAAAATCACTGAGCTTCGGTAAGAGACCATGTTTCAAAAAAAAAAAAAAAAAAAAAAACCCTCAGGTGGTCACAAACCGAGGAAGATACCCGTGTTGACCTCTGGCTTCCATGTACATGAAGACACATGTGCATATGCACCCACCTACACAATGTGTACATACCTCATACACATACACATATAAGTCAATCAGTAAAGGACTCCTGGACATAGGGTACATTGCCTGGGTTATTCACAATATAGAAAAAGCATGAATAGTTCTTTCAGAATATCACTTAAATGTTTTCTTAGAAATAGTTATAGAGAGTAATGAAATTATCCTTTTGGTAGATGAAGGAAACACCCAAGAAAAGTCCTGGGTAAATCAGGGTAGGCACTGCTAAAGCAGGAGCTGAGCATCATGAACTGAGCAGGTGATGCTGAGGAGCTGTGGGCAGGCCAGGCTATGTTTGCTGTAGCAGGAGATGGTGATGCAGTAGTATCCACAGCTGGAGATGATGATGCAGGAATGTCCACAGCTGGAGGTGGTGATGCAGGACTGCCCGCAGCTGGAGGTGGTGATGCAGGACTGCCCGCAGCTGGAGATGGTGATGCAGGAATGGAGATGGTGATACAGGAATGCCCATCAGGGCTGTGGAGAATAAAAAGTATTAAGCAATGGTTAGACAAATTGTTTCCCACCACTGTGGCTCAGAGATTTTTATTTCAGGGACTCCTTGCATTTTTAGGGATGTGTGTATGTGTGTGTGTGTGTGTGTGTGTAGGGGGGTTATGCAGGTGCCTGTGGAGGCTAGAGGCATCAAGTCCCCTGGAGCTGAAGTTACAGGTAGTTGTTAACTGTCAGACATGGATACCAGGAATAGAACCCAGGTCTTCTGAAAGAGCAGTATGTACTCTTAACCACTGGACCATCTCTTCAGCCTCCAACATTTTGTTACACAGTAAAAACACACTTTCATATAATCTGGAAGTCATACTCTGAGATATTCATCTTACAGAAATGAAAAGTTGTGTAAAACAGGCATACAAATATTCATAGCAGCTTTGTTTATAATAATAAAAAAACTAGAAACAACCCACATGTTCTTCAGCAAGTAAATGGATAAACACGTTTGTGTGTTTCTATGTAAGTGAGTATTATTTAGATGAAAAATCAAGGCATGCAACTAAGATGCATGCCACCCTGAAACAAAGCCTTTGGAATGTTTCTATTCACACCATGTTTGTGATATGACAAAGCTATAGAGATGTGAAACAGACAGTGCTCTCCAGGGGTGAGAGTTGCAGTGGGGGGACATGTGGGCCTTTTTTTTTTGAGCAATGGAACAGTTCAGCACACTGTGGCTACAGGTACAGAAATTTAAGCATGTGATTTGTGATCACAGAACTGAGCACCACATGGGGATAGTGTAGGGAAAAACGAGTGGAACCCAAACAAGCCTTGCGCTTCATTTGACGCTATTCTATCACTTTCAGTGTTTTTTTTTTCTATTGTAGTCAATGGTATGCTAGTGTAAGATATGATTTTTAAAGCACATATTTATATAATATATAAAGATAATTTTTGAAATGGCATGAAGACTTCACAGGAACTCCACACTATTTTTGCAACCTTTCTGTGATCCTGAAATTAATTCAAAATAAAAAAGATAGTGTTTTCATCAACCAGGACCAAAGGTTCTGCAAATGGAAATTTTTAGAGGAGAAGATGAGGTTGGTTTTGGGCATTCTAAATTTGAGATCTCTATTAAACGCACGCGCGCTCACGCGCGCACACACACACACACACACACACACAAGTTTGGAGTTTGGGAGAATCTGGACATAACATGTGGAAAATGAAATTGAAATCCATAAAGATGGATAAAGTCATCAAAAGAATGTTGATCATGGAGGAGAGGGCAACAGCTTAGCCCTCAACAAGGGGACAGCGTAGAAGAACAGAATGGAAGATGGAGAGATGCTGGCTCTGTTTCTGTTTCCTGTTGCTTGTCTTTAGGTGTGTGTGCATGTGTGTGGTGTGTGTGCATGTGTGTGTGTGGTGTATGTGTGGTGTGAGTGTGTGTGTGTGTGTGTGTGTAACTCTATTCCAAAAAGTTGACAGACTCATCAGTAGATGTGAACTTTCTCCATGTTGTGGATTTATTTCTTTTCCTCTAATCCTTATTATTTCAGCAAAATTCTATGAGTTATCAGTAGGCTATCCCTCTTAAATTGTTTGGTGATTCTACAGACTTTTTTCTGTCAATCCTCATTGCTACTTGGGATCATATGTAGTAATCTCAATGCTTGGAGGTAATCAGCATTGGTTTCATAAAAAGAAGATGGGACAGCCATTGTGGGACTACCTTCCCTAGTAGAAAATAATACCCAAATTAGATTTGGTTTTAAGGAAAATACATTTATCTTCTTTTAGTTTCTTTTCTTTTAAAGATTATTTTAATTTTTATTTTTATATAGATGCACATTTTATAACAATCTAATTATCAATGTAGATGCTATAACTTTATAGGTTATAAATCTAATAAAAGTCTACTTGTGAGAAAAAATTTTAACAGTAATTCAATAGATCTCACTCACATTGACAAAATGTTCATTGTCAGAACTAGTGGAAACAGTATATGACCTTCATTATTTCTGGCTTTAGGACCAATTACAAGGTAACCTGCTAAACTTTGTGGACTCAAAACATGCAATTATATTCTGAGTAGGGAAAATGGCTTTCGAGTGATTGTTAAACTTATATTCAACAGCAACAGTTAACAGCTAGGTTTTTGTTTTGTTTTTCTATCTATCTATCTATCTATCTATCTATCTATCTATCTATCTATCTATCTATTTTATTGTTTTTGAAAATCAATATCAAACTTTATTTAAAAAAGCAAAACATCCAAGATAGCTAAAACAACAACTCCACACAGTAATAAATCTTCTCTTTTCTCTAAAATACATGAAACATTAAAAAATAAAATCTAAAGCTCCTCAAGACAGCTACAGATGAAGAAAGCACAGTAGGTCACAGCTAATGCCCACACATGCACTATGGTCACCACAAATACCTGCTAAGCAATCATTCTACAGTCAAACCAGAAGGCTGTGTGTGTGTGTGTGTGTGTGTGTTTTAAATCATTTTAGTCACCCATCATCTTTCAATGAAATAAGAATGCTTTTGTTTAAAGTCCACTAATGAGTGAGTACATCCCCTGCTTATCTTTCTGGGTTTGTGATACCTTGCTCAGGAGGATATTCTCGTAATCCACCCATTTGCCTGTAAATTTTAGGATATTTTTCTTACTGCTGAGTAGTACTCTATTGTGTAAATGTACCACAGTTTGTTAATCCATTCTTCAGTTGAGGGGTATCTAGGTTGTTTCCAGGTTCTTGCTATTACAAATAATGCTGCTATAAACATAGTTGAACTAATGCCTCTGGAGTGGGAATGTGCATCTTTAGGATATTGCTGGATCCTTGGGGATGGTGATTCTCAGTTTTCTGGAAAAGCACCATACTGCATTCCAGAGTGGCTGAATAAGCTTACACTCCCACCAACAATGAAGGAGTGTTCCCCTTGCTCTGCAACATCTCCAGCATAGGCTGACATTTGTGTCTTTTATCGTAGTCAATCTGACAGGTGTAAGATGGTATCTCAAAGTTGTTTTGATTTGCATTTCTCTAATGGCTAAAGATGTCCAGCACGTTTTCAAATGCCTTTCAGTCTTCTGCTGAGAATTCCCCTTTTAGTTCTTAGCCCCATTTTTGATTGGGTTATACAAGGTTTGGACTCTCATTTCTTAAGTTCTCTATATATTTTAGAGATCAGTCCTCTGTCACTTGTAGGGTTGGTGAAAATCTTTTCCCATTCTGTAGCCTGTCGTTTTGTCCTATTGACAGTGTCCTTGGCCTTACAGAAACTTTTCAGTTTCAGGAGGTCCCACTTACTGATTGTTGTTTTTAGTGTCTGTGCTACTGGTGTTATATTTAGGAAGTGGTCACCTGTGACAATGTGTTGGAGGAAATTTTCCACTTTCTTTTCTGTCAAGTTCAGTGTGGCTGGGTTTATGTTGAGGTCTTTGATCCACATAAATTTGAGTTTAGTGTAGGGTCATAGGCTTGGATCTATTTGCATTTTTTATATGATGCCATACAGTTATGTCAAAACAATTTGTTGAAGATACTATCCTTTTTCCATTGAATATTTTTGACCTCTTTGTCAAAAATCAGGTGTTCATAGGTGTGTGGGTTAATATCTGGGTTTTCAGATAGTTTTCATTGATCTACAAGTTTTTTATGCCAGCCCAGGCCGTTTTTATTACTGTAGCTCTCTAGTATAACTTGAAGTTGGTGATGCCTCCTGAGGTTCTTTTGTTGAGCAAAATTTTTTGGCAATACTGGTTTTCCTGTTATTCCCAATGAAACTGAATATTTTTTTCAAGGTCTATAAAATATTGTGTTGAGATTTTGATGGGAGTTGCATTGAATCTGTAGATTGCTTTTGGTAAGATTGTCATTTTCACTATATTGATCTTACCTATCCAGGAACATGGGAGATTTTTCCATTTTCTTATATCCTCTTCAATTTCTTTCTTCAGTGATTTAAAGTTTTTGTCAAATAGATCTGTTACTTCTTTGATTATAGTTGCACTGAGGTATTTAATGCTATTTGTAGCTATTATAAAGGGCGATGTTTCCCTTATTTCTTTTTCAACCTGTTTGTCTTTAGTATATAGGAGGGCTATTGATTTTTTTGAATTAATCTTGTATTTGGCTATATTAATGAAGGTGTTTATCAGCTATAGAAGTTAAGTCCCTTAAAGAGGTAGAAAAAATGCAAATAAAAAATTGGAAGAGATGAACAAATTCTTGAATGAAAACCAAGAAAGAGAAATACAACAAATGAAAGAATCATTCCAGGAACTAAAAATTACAATAGAAACAGTAAAGAAGGCACAAAATGAGGCAAAGGAGGAAATAGAGTATCTGAAGAAACAACTGGAACTACAGATACAAGCATAACCAACAGAATCCAAGAGATGGAAGAGAGAATATCTAGAGTGGAAGACTCAAAAGTGGAAATAGATAAATCACTCGAAGAAAACACCAAAGCCAAAAAGTCTCACACAAGAGACCTAACAACATGTCCAAGAAATTTGGGACACTATGACAAGACCAGACCTGAGAATAATAGGAATAGAAGAAGGAGAATAATACCAGCTCAAAGGCACAGATAATATATTCAATAAAATCATAGAAGAAAAATTTCCCGACCTAAAGAAGGAAATGCCTATAAAGATATAAGAAGCTTACAGAATACCAAATAGATTAGAACCTCCAAAAAAGTCTGCTTGCCATACAATAATTAAGCCACAAAACATACAGAACAAAGAAAAAAATTAAGGGCTGCAAAGGAAAAGGCCAACTTACTTATAAAGCCAGACCCATCAGCATAACAGCAGACTATTCAATGGAAACAATGAAAGCAAGAAGATCCTAGTCAGAAGTTATACAGACGCTAAAAGAGCATAGCTGCCATCCAGACTACTATACCTAGCAAAACTATCAATCACCATAGGTGGAGTAAGCAAGATATTTCACAACAAAGACAGATTGAAATAATACCTAACCACAAATCTGGAACTTTGGAAAGCACTAGAAGGAAAATTCCAACCTAAGGAACCCAGATACACCCATGAAACCACAAACAATCGATAATCCCACAGAAGAAATGCTCAAAAAAGGAAAAATACACACAAGCTACCATCAAAAATAACAGGAAATATTAATCAGTGGTCATTAATATCCCTTAATATCAATGGACTCAATTCACTTATAAAAAGACACACCTATAAAAAGACACACCTTAACATGATAGATAAAAAAACAAAAGCCAACCTTTTGCTGCATACAAGAAACACACCTCAATTCCAAAGATACAGGCTCAGAGAAAAGGGTTGGGGAAAGATTTCTCCAATCAAATGGCTTCAATAAACAAGCTGGTGTTGCTATCCTGATATCTAACAAAATAGACTTCATACTAAAATCAATAAAAACGTCCAGGATGGACATTACTTATTCATCTCAGGAAAAACTGTTCAAGGTGAGATTTCAATCCCAAATATTTATGCCCCTAATATATGGGCACCTTCATATGTAAAAGAAACACTACTAAAGCTTAAACCCCACATCAAATGTCACACTCTAAAGTGGGAGACTTTAATATTCCACTTTCACCCTTGGATAGGTCAATCAGACAGAGATTCATCAGGATAAGGAGTCTAACAGATGTTATGATGCAAATGGACTTAATAGATATTTACAGAAGCTTCCATCCAAACACAAAGGAATATACATACTTTTCAACACCCCATGGAACTTTCTCTCTAAAACTGACTACATAATTGGTCATAACGCAAATATCAATAGATACAAAAAATGGGAATAAACCCTTGTATCTTATCAGACCACAATGGCCTAAAATTAGACTTCAAAAACAACAAAAATTACAGAAAGCCTACCAGCTCATGGAAACTGAACATCTCTACATTGAGCCACCACTGTGTCAGGGAAAAAGTTAAGAAAGAAGTCAAAGACTTTGTAGAATTTAATGAAAATGAGTGCACAACATACCCAAACTTATGGAACACAATGAAAGCAGTCTTAAGAGGAAAATTGATAGCATTAGATGCCTATATAAGAAACCTAGAGAAAGCTCACACGACAGACCTAACAATTCAGCTGAAATCTTTAGAACAATTAGAAGCAAACTCACCTAGAAGGAGTAGACAGCAGGAAATAATCAAAGTAGGGCTGAAATCTGTACAATAGAAACAAACAGAACAATACAAAGAATCATTCAATCAAAAAATTGGTTCTTTGAGAAAATCAACAAGATAGACAACCCCTTATCCAAACTAACCAAAAGGCAGGGAGAGAGTATCCAAATTAACAGAATCAGAAATGAAATGGGAGACATAACAACAGACCCCCCCCCAGGAAATCCAGAGAATTATTAGGTTATACTTTGAAAATCTATACTCTACTAAAATGGCAAACCTAAAAGATATTGACAACTTTCTGGACAAGTACCAATTACCAAAATTAAATGAAGAACAGACTAAAGACCTAAACAGACCTGTAACATCAAAGGAAATTGAAGCTGTTATTAAAAGTCTCCTAAATAAAAAAAGCCCAGGACCAGATGGTTTTACTGCAGAATTCTACCAGACATTCAAAGAAGAAGTAATACCAGTACTCATCAAACTGTTCCATACAGTGGAAACTGAAGGAATATTGCCAAGTTCTTTTTCTGAGGCTGCAATCACCCTGATATGTAAGCCACTGGAAGATGCAACTAAGAAAGACAATTAGAGACCAATCACCCTCATGAACATTGATGCAAAAATACTCAACAAAATTCTGGCAAACTGATTAGAACATATAAAAAAATCATCCACCATGATCAAGTAGGCATCATCACAGAAATACAGGGATGGTTCAACATGAAAGACTATAAATGTCATCCATCATATAAACAAATTGAAAGAAAAAAAAACACATGATAATCTCCTTAGATGCTGAAAAAGCCTTTGATGAAGTCCAATACTCCTTTATGATAAAAGTCCTGGAGTGATCAGGAATACAGGGAAAATACCTAAGTATAATAAAGGCGATTTACAAGAAGCCAACAGCGAACATCAAACTAAACGGAGAAAAACTCAAACCAGCTCCACTAAACTCATGAACTAGACAAGGATGTCCCCTCTCCTCTTATCTAGTCAATATCATTCTTGAAGTTTTAGCCAAAGCAATAATAGAAGGAAAGGAGATTAAGGGGATACAAATTAGAAAAGAAGAAGTGAAACTATCTCTGTTGCAGATGATGTGATTGTGTACATGAGTGACTCACAAAATTCTTCCAGGGAACTTCTTTCAGTTTCTATACTTATTTCTCATTTAAAATTGATTACCTTTGTAAAAAATAATATTTTCTTAATTCTTAGAGAATTTAATAGGCTTGTCTTGGTCATAATCACCCCACCTCTCCTTGAAAATCCTTCAGATTCTTCACGTTCTTTTTTATTTCTAAAGAAGAGACTTTTGTTCTTGCAATACCTGTCTTGATCCTCTGGCTTTTACAATCAATCTGCCCCTCTGACCTTAAGTGTAGGTGTTGTATTACCCACACAATCATCAGAGACAGGTGCCCCACAGTCAGCTGATCTTTGCATTTTGACCAGTTGTGGCATCAGTAAGGAAACTGAGAAGGATAGCATCCCAGTGAGGAAAGCCTTGCAAGTAGAAGGAACCAAGCAGAAAGTAGCATCAGGATTCAAAGTCGAAGAAGAGGATCTAGATAAAATAAGCAATATTATCAACATTTTGAAGAGCACAGTAATGGAACATGCATAAAATGTGGGATATGATCAAAAGAGAAAGTCTTTGAAATAAAGGCATACAGAAAGGAGAAGAATCTAAGGTCAATGGATTAGAATAGATGTTTAACAAGATCATAGAAGAAAATTTCTCCAAACCAAATAAAAAAAGACATATTGTCTTAGGGTTTCTGTTGCTGCAAGAAAACACCATGACCAAAAAAAAAAAAAAAAAAAAAAAAAAAAAGTCAGGTAGGAAAGGGCTTATTTGGCTTACACTTCCATGTTTATCATCAAAGAAAGTCAGGACAGGAACTCAAATAGGTCAAGAACCTGGAGGCAGGAGCTGATGCAGAGGCCCTGGAGGGGTGCTGCTTACTGCCTTGCTCCTCATAGCTTGCTCAGCCTATTTTCTTATAGAACCCAAGACCACCAGCCCAGGTATAGCACCACCCAACATGGGCTCCCCTATTGGTCACTAATTAAGAAAATAACTTACATCTGGATCTAATGGAGGCATTTTCTTAATTAAGGTTCCTTCTTCTCTGATGGTTCTAGCTTTTGTCATGTTGATATAAAACCAGCCAGGACAACTGACCCCTTGCCAACTTAACACACAAACACATCCTTATTAACTTACGACCCTCCCTTTCTTAGTTATCCCCAAGATCTCACATTAAAAACTTAACTTTAAAAGTTCCATAGTCTTTACAAACTCAAACACACTAAAATTTTAGTTCCTTTAAAATAACCAATCTCTTTTAACATCCAGAAGCTTTAAAATTCAAAGTCTCTCAACTGTAGGTTCCAATAAAATAAAAAATAAATTCTTTCTTTAAAAGGAAAAAAATCAGGGTGTACTCATAGTCAAATAAACCAAAACTAAACTCTATCTGTCCAGTGTCTGGGATCCACTCATGATCTTCTAGATTCCACCAAAGGCTTGGGTTACTTCTCTCTGCAGCACATAGAGCTTATCTGCTGGGCTCTGGCTTGTTTTGCTTTACTGCTGCTGCTGTTTTTGGAGGTCATTCCATACTACTGGCAATATGTTAAAGTGTTGGGATCCCTTGTTTCAACTGGAATGTACTTTCTCCAATAGCCTTTTTTAGGCTTTCTTCATAGTGCCAAGCCTCAACTTCTCTGTAATTCTCAGCCTTCAACTGCCACTGAGGCTACAACTTCACCAATGAAATACCAAGCTGCTCTCCATGACCCCTTTATGCCTTCATAGCCAGTACAATCTGGGTGACTCTTAACACATTTCTAAGTTTGAGGTACAACCTTGGCTGTCTCTGGAGCAGAGCTTCTCTGTGCTATCAGAAATACTTCCTAGAAGATGTCACCTTAGTGATGCTGGTCTTTTTTTAAATAATTCTTAATTTCTTAGCTTCAGCTAACCAGCATGAATTGTCCCAGTAACACAAAGGTTTCACTCCAGTGGTGCTGGATTCTTATAAATTGTGGCCGATTCTTCAGCTCTAGCTGCCCAGAATGGCAGAATCTTAATTCAAAATAACAAGTAACCTTGATAGAACCTAAATTTTTCTGTGAACTTCAAAAGCTAGGTCTTGATCTTCTGCTCTGTGCTCAACATTCTTACCTTCTAAGCTTTCCAAGAGTGTCCCATTGAGTTCTCAACACATTGACTTTGTCATGGAAATATCCTGTTTACTCCATCTATGGTGATTGATAGTTTTGCTGGGTACAGTAGTCTAGGTTGGTAGCCTTGCTCTTTCAGTGTCTGTATAACTTCTGACCAAACCTTCTTGCTTTCCTTGTTTCCATTGAATAGTCAGGTGTTATTCTGATGGGTCTATCTTTATAGGTAACTTGGCCCTTTTCTTTTGCAGCTCTTAAAATTTTTTCTTTGTTCTGTATGTTTTGTGGCTTGATTATTATGTGACAAGTGGACCTTTTAGGGGAGTCATATCTAATTGGTGTTCTGTAAACTTCTGTATCTTTATAGGCATATCCTTCTTTAAGTTGAGAAAGTTTTCTTCTATGATTTTACTGAATACATTATCTGTGCCTTTGAGCTGGTATTCTCCTTCTTTTATTCCTTTTACTCTCAGGTTTGGTCTTTTCATGGTGTCCCATATTTCCTGAACGCTTTGTGTTATGACTTTTTTGACTTTGGTGTTTTCTTCGAGTGATTTATCTATTTCCACTGTTGAGTCTTCCACTCCAGAGATCCTCTCTTCCATCTCTTGGATTCTGTTGGTTATGCTTGTATCTTTAGTTCCAGCTCTTTTCTTCAGGACTTCTATTTCTACCTTTGTCTCATTTTGTGCCTTTTTTATTGCTTCTAGTTTACTTTTTAGTTCCTGGAATGTCTCTTTCATTTTTTGTTTTCTTTTCAGGATTTGTTCATTTCTTCCATTTTTTTGTTTGTATTTTTTTCTATTTTACGAGAATTTTTCATATCATCTTTGAAGGCTTCAATAATCTTCATAAAGGTGTTTTTGCTGTTGTTTCCTTCCGTTTTCTCTTCATTGCTCTGGTCAGGTCTTGTAGTTGTAGAATCATTAATTTCTTCTGGTATTGCCTTGTAATATTCTTTATATTGCTCATATTCATGCACTGGCATCTGCCCCTGGCTTCAGTGGCTCACACTTAGTCAGCTCCTAGTCAGTTGTGGCTAGAGGGCTTGTGTGTCTCCTGTCTGCTCTGAGCAAGGGGTCTCAACACTCAGTGGTTTCCTAGCTCAAAGTTTCTAAGTCCTTCCACAATTCTTCCTCAAACATGGTCAGGCCCTACTTCTTGTACCAACCATATGCTCATACCGATAGAAGACACACACAGAACCTCAAATAGACAAGACAAAAAAGAAATACACGGCAACATGCCATAGTTAAAAAATTAAATAAACAAACAAAAATATTGAAAAACAAATAAAAATCAACAAAATATCTAAATACCACAAGTCACATATAAAGGAAAACCTATCATCATAACAGTTGATTTCTTAATGGACACTCTGAAAACCAGAGCCTAGAGCAATGCACTCCAAGTTGCAAAGACTGACTGTCAACCTAGACTACTGTGCCCAGAAAACCTACCTGACATAATTGGAGAAGAAAGAAAAACTTTCCATGATCCAAACAATGTAAAATAACTCATATACAACAATAACAACAACACAATAACAGGGTAAGCAGTGCTCCTGGCAGCACCAATCTGCTTCAGAGAAGATGATGGGCATCCAAGAAACTCCATATGGAGTTGACCTTTTTTTGTGGCAGCAGATAGTTACTGGGCAAGAAATGCCCTTGCCTTGACTTCTGATAGTATGATGTCCAAAATGGACAATTAGGATACACCAAAGAAGAACTACTGAACCTTGCTAGGACAAGATAGAAAGGTCTTTAAGAATATCTTGCTTCACAGAGAAGTCTGTCAGATATGTTAGACCTGTAGGATGAATATAGTGTAGAGGAACCTTTGGTGACTATCCAGGCAGCCAACTGTTTCTGTCATTTTTTACATTTTTTGGAAGTTGCTTGCTTGTACTTCCCAAAATAGGATAAATAATGGAATATTTTCTTTGAATTTATCAATTGCTAATGGACTGGACATTATTGATGTAATTATTGCTTGTATATATTGCATATAGTTATTATACCTATTGCATATAGTTTTTTCTTCTGTTAGTTATAACCTTTTTATTTTTGACACAAAGGGGGATATGTTATGATGTATTGTATATTTAATAATATTAATCTGGAATATCAGAGGATGGAATCACCCACAGTCAAGCCATGAAGATCAGAGAGTGGTGACCCATGCCTTTAATCCCATCACTGAGGAGACAGAGATCTTTCTGGATGTCTGTGAGTTTTAGGTGTGAGAGCCAGGCAGTAGTGGTGCATGCCATCACCATTATTATTAGCACTTGGGAGACTGAGGCAGGAGGATCTCTGTGAGTTTGAGGCCAGCCTGGTCTACAGAGTGAGTTCTAAGACAACCAGGACTGTCATACAAAGAAACCTTGTTTTGAAAAAAGCAAAAACAAACAAACAAAAGGTTGGAGAGATGGCTCTGTCCTTTGATATTGCAGACTTTATTATTAAATGTATAATATATCATCATAAAACAAAATAGTTGAAGCAATTACTTTGAACTAAAGACTAAACAGAATAAAGGGATACTAGAAAGAAAATATGTAAAGCTATAATCAATATGAACTACACAGAAAAACTGAGAACACAAAACAGCAGACAAAAAAATAACTTCAAATATCAGTAGACTCAGCTTTCTAATCAAAAGACAGACTAGGTGAATAGATTAAGAAACAAAAGTCCATCTATCTTTTCTCTATAGGAAATTCAACTTTGAAGGTAGCACCATTTTAAAGTAAAAGGATGGTAAAAAGTATTCCAAGCAAATGGGATCAGGAAGCAACCAGCCACTTCCACCTAATATGTGAAAAAATATAGATCCAAATAAAGCTAAACAGAAGAGACAAAAAGATACTTTATTCTAATCAAGGGATCAAGTCTTCAGGAAGATATTAAAACATTAAGTATATACACATAGTCTAGTAGACCTAGCTTCATAAAAAGCATATTAATGAAATTAAAGGTTAGATAGATCCAAACCCATTAATTTTGATGATTTCAGCACTCCATTTTCTCCAATAAATAGGTCATCTGGACAAAAAGTACACAGATATACTTCATAAATAAAGGGCATTTTACATCAAATGGACCTGACAGATATCTACAGATTCATTCAAATGCCAAAGAATATATGTTCTCCTTAGCAGCACATGGAAACTTCTCTAAAATAGGCTATGTGCTTGGATACAAAACAAACTTTAATAGATACAGAAAACTTGAAATAATTGTGCAATAAAACTTAAAATCAATAGCATATAAAATACCAGTAAGTAAAAATGAAAAAAACAAATAGAATTTCCAGTAAGTGTGTAAACTCATAGAAATCAAACAACTCTTTATCAAAGATGAGCAGGTCAAAGAAAAGTGAAGGAAAAAATAAAATATTTTTTATTTTATTAATCCTGGAATTAAATGAAAATAAAAATACAACATAACAAAACTCCTGGGGCATAGTAAAAGCAATTCTAAGAGGGAGATTTATAGCACTAAGTACCTATATTAAGAAGTCAGAGAGATCATAAAAAATGACTTGATGCAATTCAAGAATTTGGAGGACCAAGAATAAACCAAACCCAAACGCAGTAGATAAAATAACAAAAGTCAAAGCAGAAGTCAATGAATTAGAAACAATGAACCAATGAATCTAAGAGCTGCTTCTTTGAGGAAATTAAGGTGACAGACCCTTGGTCTAAGTCACCAAAAGGAAGAAAGAGATGACCCAGGTTAACAGAATGAAAAATAAATCATTATAACAGATATTGAAGAAATACAGAATACTTTAAAAACCTATATTCCATTAAGTTGGAAAATCTAAAATAAATGGATGAAATTAAATTTCTAAAGTCAAGAGACCAACAACCTAAACTGACCAGAAATAAGGAAGATTGATACAGCAATAAAGGCCTCACAACTAAAAAAAGTCCAGACTTAGATTTACAGGATTTTACTAGATTTTTGAAGAACTATAATCAAGTGTTCTTAAAATTTTCAAGTAAAATGAAATGAAATGAAATAAAAGCATAAAAAGGTTCATTTCCAAACTTGTTCTATGAAGCCAGTATTATTCTGATACCTAAACTAGGTAAAGTCAACAACGAAATAAAATAAAACTACAGGCTGTTATTCCTAATGAAAACAGATGAAAAAATCCTCAGCAATATACTAGCAAACTGAATAGGAGCACATATTAAGAAAATAACTTTTAGACCTTGGACCCACACCTTGGAGCCCACTCCTTCCAGAGGAACAGCTGACCCAGTCTTGATATTGGGATGAGGAAATTAGACTTGCCTGGAGTGGATGCTGAACTAAGCCACCTTGGGACCTCCTGCCCTTTCTGGGGAGGAGATGAGGAGAAGGGGAGAAGAGAGAGTGACCAGGAAGGTCTGGGAGGGGGAAGGGAGTTTAAACAAGGGGATACATGGATTAAAAAATGAGACTTTATCCAAAAATAAAAAAAGAGAGAAAAAAGAAAACAACTTTTATTCCTTGATGACTAAGAATTGTGATCAACTCTTCAAACATCTTTCAGCTATTTGAGATTCTTGTGAATTCTCTGTTTAGATCTCTAGCCCATTTTTAACTGGATTGTTTGTTTTTTTGATGTCTATTTTTCTGAGTTCTTTAAAATATTTTAGAGGGGGACCTGTGCTCTCTGCGGCGTCCCAGTGCACTCTGGAGCAGGGGCAGCTGAACTCTGCACCTGGCCACACCCGCAGCTCCTGCTGCTCAGGGAATCTACTAGGAGCCCTACTGCGACCCTGAACTGAGTGAACTGAGCAAACTAACTGCAGGGGTCTCTGAGGGGCGGATTCGAACCCTGACCAGAGGTGAGGAGG
>PVIH01008219.1:0-93024 GCA_004025045.1 Sigmodon hispidus
AGAGACCTTGAATAAGGATATACAGGGAAAGCTGAACACAAAGAAAATATATGTGTAGCAATCTTATTTGTATTTCTACCCTTGATAAGCCATGCTTATGATTCTTATCCTCTGTATAGTTATTGTTAACTCTTCCGCATTTTAAATTCTTTTTACTGTTTTTTTTTTGATAAATACAAAATAAAGAAGGAAAAAAAATAAATAAAAAATAAATAAATAAATAAATAAATAAAAAGAATAGATAAGTAAATTGATTGTTAAAGGATGAAGGTGAAGAAATATTCATCTTTTTTTTTATTGCTCCTGTGAATTAAGAAAACATTCTAGGTTGATATCATGCCTGTTTATGTACTGGCTAAGAATCTTTCCGGTACTCTTGCAGAAGGGTAACACATCTATAAATAACTGGGCAATAGTTGTGAATGCCTTTATCCCAACACTCTGGAAGCCTAGGCAGGCAGTTCTCTGAGTCAAAGGCCAGCCTAGTCTACAGAGCAAGGTTCAGAACAGCCAGAAATACACAGAGAAATCCTATCTTGGAAGCTGAATCTAGCTACTTGGAGTTTACTGAATCTGAACTGACAGCTGAGGAAGCTGCATGGAACCTAACTAGGCCCTCTGAATGTGGATGACAGTTGTGTGGTTTGGGCAAGTTGTGGGGCCTCTGTTAGTAAGACCAGGATTTATCCCTAGTGCATGAACTACCTTTTGGAGCCCATTCTCTATAGAGGGGGATTGTTGCTCAGCCTTTATCCTGGGAGAGGGTTTTGGTCTTGCTTCACCTTGAGATGACAGACTTTGTTGACTTCCCACTAGAGGCCTTGTCCTTTGTGAGGAATGAGTGAATGGGGGTGGAGTGGCAGAGGGAGCTGGAGGGTGAGTAGGAGGAGGAAAGGGAAGGGAATCTGTAGATGGTATGTAAAAAAATACTATTAAATAAAAGAATTTAATAATGCTGTTTTAGAAAACAACAAAAAATATAACATTACAATGTAAATTAGACCAAAAATTTTTAATTAGTTCAGTCAAGACAATAGTAACTTTATTTACATAATAATAAATAGCTATTAAAGTATTAAATTACAGAATTGAGTAGTAGATTTTATGCTACTATCATATTGAAGTAAAAAGGAACATTTATTTATTTCAAGATAATTTCCACAATGATAACATGCTATTAATGAATTCACATTGTAAAATATCCTCAGCAATGGTTTGTTGCTTTTGTTCCTACCCAGAAAAAATTTGTTTGTCAAAATTTTATATTTCATTTTCCCTTGAAACTTTATAATTACCAGAATTTTCTCCATATATGCTGGAAATCCTATATTTAAGAAGCTATATGGTTTGAGAGAAGCATAAATGTTTGAGATTGATTCCCAATCCTCAAAGAAAAAGCCAGACAAGTTTCGATGTATCTATTTGTATTTCTAGACCTTGAAGACAGTAAAAGGTAAATCACAGGAGCTCAATGAACAGTCAGTCAGCCTACCTAGTTTGTGAGCCTCAGTTCTCAGTGACAGTCATTGTCCCTGAAAATACAGCACAGGGTTCCTGAGGATCAATATAACTGAAAGTTTACTTCTGGTCTTCACATGTAAAAGAGCACACAAGCATGAACGTTGACATTCTCAAACATATATGAAAACCCACACGTACATGCAGAACCTATGTAGAAAGTACCAGGGAGAATTTAGAAATGTTTACCAAGGAAAAAATATAAAATTTTTGCTTTGTAAAATGAGAAATAAAATTAACTATCAATTTTATAAATCCATCACTCATGACACTCTAGTTTCTTATCATTCTCTAATGATTTTATGCTTGAGATCTTATAATATAATACATCTGGCATATATCACAGCAGTTTTTACCATTCATATCAGGTGTAATCAAGCCATAACCTGTAAATCAACCCTTCAAGTGGCTTGATTTTTTAAACTCTCTCCTGAAAAATAGAACCCTCATTTAGGTATGTATTATATGTCACTGCTTTTGTAACTTTGTGCTACGATAGTGTTAATCAATTTTTATTCAACTCTCAACAGAAAGATAATTTGTAAATATTCTGTATTCTGAAGAAATACAAACAAATTTGTATTGGAATTCCCACTTTAAATACTACCAACAGCAAAATACTAACTGCTGTGTATTAAAGTAATCAAAGTAATAAGAAAAAATAATAGATGTAGTAAATTAAAGATGTAAAAAAATCTAATAAAAATTGAAATGTTAAAAATACATAAAGCAGTGACTGTCACTGAAAAGAGCAATGACTTCACGTTCTTCATTTATTAGATTAGTGAATGTCAGACTCTTGATATATCAAAATGCACAAACATTTGGTTTTGATGTCTATTACTCTGCCTTCATGAATGTAAATGTAAAAAATATTTTAAAGAGAAAATTTGGATGAATTCAGTTTATTGAGTTACTTAATTATGCCATTATAGGATACTTAAAAATATTTTCTATAGATCACAGCAAGAAAGTAAATAACTAAGTATGTTTATTAAAGCATTGTTTGATCAACCAGTATTTTTGAGAATCCATATTCTATAGTAAAAATAGTAAACATAAGTTTTTATTCATCTCCATCAAATAGAAGCCATCAATTAGTCTTACACAGTTGACTATAAATTTTATAATTGTAAATTTGGATGAAAATTAAATGCTATGTCTGCAATAATAATAATATATCTTATAAATTAAAGTATATGCAATAATACCAGCCATATAATATATACTAAATATTTTGAAATTATGGGAGCTATGATTTAAGATGGAACAAATGAATTCTACCAGGCAGGAAGGGAAGAAGGGAGATCTAGGAATCTAAATATTGATTCTTTTTGGTTCATGGGCATTTTAATAGTGTAATAACCAAAAACAGGAAACAATTTCAATCATTATTTTTATGATTTATTTTTCTATGTTCCTAATGTATTTAACTCACATATTTAGAAATCTTGATTAATTTTTTTTTTCTCCTACAGAAGAAGAGACTTAATTACTCTTTTTTCCATGGACATTTAAATGAAATAGTGCACATTCTTTTTAATATATTGTTTTTTGTGTGTGGTTATGATAACTTGAAATTTTTTAATAAGACAAAAGATCTACTTGACAAGAGAGATGATTGATTTTAATATGTGATCAATTATAAAAATTACTCTAATTTTAAAATTTTGATAAGCAATTTATTGTAAGACCTTTTAAACTATTCCCTTAAATATTCAACCATATAAATTTCAACATTCTATTAGGAAATAAATTGTATTATAATATTCTTAGCATGCTTACTTCATTATTTGAGACTGCAGTGATTTAGTGTATTCATTATATAAATAAAAGGTTAGAAAAAGATAAAGCTTTGAAGCCATGATGTCTTTTAACTTTGCATTGGTTTTCATTTTGTTTACTCAGAAACAAGACACAATTTTTAAAGATACCCTTAAATATAAGTGGTTTGATGTGGTATGTTTAATGCTCTGAAAGTTAACATTTTCCACAAGTAGGATTTGGTTCTGGCTTCTGAAAGGCACTTTGAAACTAAATGAAGCTCAGTCTATGTGTTGTACATGATTAAAAGGATAAGCAAAGTCATTAACTGAACTGACTAATGGGCTACAGAGCGATTAATACTCCCAGATGCCATCATGATTAAAGGAAGGGTTTTTCTTATTAATTTTTCTTATATTGATCTTATTTGGATAGCAAGAGAGCAGATCCATTGTTTGTACACTTTCTAAGTTTGTTGTAACTGATGTGGAATGATGCTGTCCTCCCTATTATATGAAAACACAATCATTTGTGTATTATAGACATAGTTTCAAATACCTGTTCTGTATTTTCCAATCATGCTGTCTCCTGAAGACTTTACATAATATGGCAAAGTAAAATAGACTTTTTTTTTTCCTATAATACTCATTAAGCTAGCTAAACACCCATTTGGCTAGAATCTTAGAGAAGCAACTAACTGTAATCATACTAACATGAGACAGGATCTTATTTACCAAATACAAACATGTCTGAATCTATAGCAACATGTTCTGTTTTAACCTATAAGATCTACAAGAGGAACTTTATTCATGTTTTTGGGGGAAAGCAGTTTGACAAAGTCTTCTTAGCTATCACAAGATAGACTTGAACTAATGATCCCATGCCTCAGCCTCTATTGCTAAGATCATTGACAGAAGACACTCAGTCAGTTTATTACAGTTCATAGGTAATATCTTTGTTTAGTTCATAGAAAATGAGATGTGTGTATGTGTGTTTGTGAGTGTGTGTATCTTTCTAAGAGACTAAAATAAAGTATCTAAAAAACATAAAATTATGTAGATTTACATCTATTACCTGTCAGTGATGAAGTTAAATTCAATTGCAGAGATATGGAAAGTATTAAAAATTATTGATGCATAGAGTTTAATAATAGGAAGATAATTTTTTTCATAGAGGAGGTCTGGGTAGGAGACTTATGACACTACTGAGAAAATAAACTCTGGAGGATTCTCAATGAGGTGTGTGAAATATAAAATAAATGGATGTGAGGTAACCATTCACAAATCTCTAGAGATTTTATAAAGAAATATGTCAAAGAGGATCACAAGGTTGACTAAAACTACTGAAAACAAGTGTGTAGGGAGGTCAATAATGAGTGGAGATAATTTTTGTTGGTGAGCGCAATTAATAGTTAGAAAGTGCACAGGTGTTTGTAAAAATGAAAAGAAAACTTACAAACTACTTTGAAGTTAGAAAAAATTAATTTAATTAACAGTCAGAATATCTCATCGATTTTTTCAGTCTCTACTCTTAATCTTTGGATGTACTCTCCTGAATGGGCTTTATTGTCTCTCCTTTTTGCTGGAGCAGAATAAAAAATGTACTGTTCACATATGTAAGTTTTTTGTTATGATTAAATTCTGCATGTGAGAAGGACAGTGGCATAACTTAAAGTATTTAGTGACTGTAGAGTTGAATTCATTCATAATAAAAAAGAACATGATTGAATGAGAATTCTAAAGTTAGAGAAGTGAATTAAATGTGCAGAAGAGGTCAGAAGGCGCAGAAAACATCTAAAAGGTTATATAATCTTGCAATTGATTCTAGAAGACAGGAGCATTGCCCACCAATTAGCTTCTTTTAAGCTTTGTAGAAAGCCCCAGTGACAAGCTCTAGTAACATATAAGCTTTGTTGAGGCTGACATGTTTTGATGAACCAGATACTGGAGATACTCATACTGTTGTAATATCAATAAACTTTTTGATTCCTGACGCTAAAATTAAGTACAGTTGTTTTTGTATTTCCCTAACTTGTTCCTTTAATTTGCTGTGGGTATCTCATCTAATATATCCACAATAAAGTTGTAGAACAATATAATGTGTGGTAACTAAATGTGAAAGACAACTTTCATATTGATATTTGTTCTTTCAGTAATTTTTGCTATTCTACAAATGTAGCCTTCTGTAGACTTTACAATCAGGGAAAACAGGTTGCTCACACTGGAATATTCATGCCCCTAATAATGAGGTAGTTTACAAATAGTCAATGATCAAATTCTGTAGCTTCTATAAAAAGAAATAGTATCTATGTTATAATTCAGGATGGGTAATTGTTAGTGTTTAAGCAAATATTTCGTTGTGTGGTAATAAGACCCATGATGGGATACTTTGTTAAGTCTGATGCATTCAGGGAAAAAGTCAGTCAGAAAAGTCGAATTATTTTCTTATACTTGAGCTCACATTGATTTTTATAGCCAAGGTTGTATATCAGGTAGTCCATGAATAACCACAGCACTTATTTTCAACTGGGAGTTACCTGTATCAGAACAGATAGATTACTCAGATGATCAACCTGAAGTATCTATGAGTATTGTCTAAAGGTGGAGAAATTCAAGTGACTTTCCTCCCTAAAGGACCCATTAGAAATCAGAATAAGAAACATGACTACAACATGGAATTTTTACACAAAAGAAATCTCTTATGTAACATCCTAGGATGTTAGTTTCAAATTGTTGGAAATATTTCTGCTTATTTATAAATTATTACATATTTCTTTTTTTTCTTGACACCATTAAAGTTTTTTCATGAAAAAAGACTGAGAAATATAAAGAACTTGAATAATCAGAATAAAAATCATGTTTCTGGATGAGAAAAAAGAAAGTAGTTCTATCATAGGATCAAAGTATACTATTTTTGTGTATGTCCAAAGGATTTGACATCCTCCCCCAAAGATAGAGTTTTAAAACATTATTAAACTTTGTGATTCTGTAATATTTGGGAAAAATTTTTTGAAGGAAAATGTGTTTTTGATAGAAAAGCAAACATAGCACCATTTTTGTATTTGTAATTCCAGTAGTTAATAATGTAATCTTCACATTTCTAGCAATGTCCTTCAACATTTTTCTTTTAGAAATACAATTTCTTTTAGAATGGTTTCACCACTGATATTTTTTAGTTTTTAATTTTGGTTTCCAATAATTTCATGCAAAAGTACTACATTCATCTGGTTTCTAGTCTCTCTCACCCTATTCAGTTCTTCCTATACCTCTAAATTCCTATAAAATTCAAAAACTCTTCTTCTATAAAAAGATATCTTCTATAATTATAATAAATATAGATAATTCTTCAATAATTAATTATAACTAAATTATAAATGATGCTATATATCAGCTAATAATATAGTAATATAAATCTACTGAGTCCATTTTGTGCTGTCCATATGTACATATGTTTAAGAATGAACACTAGGAATAAGATGACTTATCAGGAGACTGTTCTCATAGAAAATTTATTCTCTGTCTCTCAGTAGCCTGTAGCTCTCATGTAGGAGTGGAGCCCAATGAAATTTTCTATATCCATGTTAAGATGTTGACTGGTGTTATCATTATTCAAATATTATTTTGGTAATTTATATGGCTGCACTTTGGGGGGTATAACAATATGTCTGTTAAATCTAATTGACACTAATCAAAAGCAGATGTTCTGATCTACTGGCTCTTAAAATCTTTCTGTCCCTACTTCTTTGATGTTTCCTGTGCTATAAGTGTAGTGAATCTACTGTAGATGTGGATGGACACCCCACAGTCACTTATTCTATGAACTAACCAGGTGTGGATCTTTGAAACAACTTCTATTTGTTGGCAAAAAAAAAAAAATCCAGCTTCTTTAATAAGCTCTTGGTGAAGGGCATAGTCATAATAACATTTGGAATGTTTTATTTTTTTGTAGCTTTTATTGAGATTATGCTCATCCTTAGTGGGTAGGTATCTTTGATTAATTTACAGGAAGCCATTATAGTCTTAGAAATATTTGTTGAACCATCTTATTATTTCAAGGCTAGATTCAATATGATCACGGTGATATATTATACTTTTAATAAACAATTGAATTTAGTTTGTAGTGGCTTTTAAGGACTCTTATATCCATTGCCATAATAATTTTAAACAGCAATTATCTAATTGTTTGTCATTATGTAATACACTGACTTTATCTACTTTGTAATAAATCGCTTATCTCTCATTAGATTTTGGTAATAATGCCAGATAAAATAGAAATAAGTATATGTGTTGTTCTTCTGGTGGTTGAGAGATAATTATTCTTCTACAAAAAATTAAAATCTCTTTTTTTTGCAATTCTAATTAAACTTTTGGAAAATCATTTTTATTTATTCCTTGATCTGTTGGTTATTCATAAAATTATTATTTTTCAAAAAATATAATTTTTAAATTGCATTACATTTATTATAAAATATACACCAGGACATTTAGAAAAGTTGTTTGATATAATTTATTAGCTAACCTAATTAGGATTTTTGTGGCTTAAATATTATCTATTATCTAATTAATAAGAATGCTAATTAATAACATATTTATACTTATTAATTATCTAAGTGCTTTATACATAAATCTGACCATGAGTTCTGACTTTTGACACATTCTTTTATGAATGAGATTATAGGCTGGCTTGGGTTTTCTCATATATAGCACTCTTTATTTTTCTTTATTTCTGTTTTTATCACAGAAATATGACATTGGTATGTCCCAATATTACTATCCTGTCTTCCACTTGTGAATTATGTCTTGATAATGTTTAAGCAGAGAGGCCAGTGATTGCACACTGTGGCCCACCTTGGGCCCTGCAACCTAGCTTTGGTATTCTAATATTGTCTACATTTATGTTTATTACTGTTATTTTCTCTTGTTGATCATATCATTGTATAATTACCATTTTAAAACTCCATTGTAGTAATTTTTGACACAGTATGCTACTTAATAATAATAAAAAGACCTACCTCTGCTTACTTTTTATTTGTAATTTCATTTTAAGTTCTATCACTATTTACAGGTAAACATAAAATAAAATTTAATTATTAAATAGTTGGACCTTTTTGTTTAGAAAAAGCATGTCCTTATATTGGGGAATTTAGTAAATCTAAAATTAAACATTTATAGCTAATGGCTTACCATTCTTATATTGTTAAATATTTTTACCACTTTCTTTCATTTCACTCTATAACATTGATGGCTTCTTTGTTGATTGTGTGTGTGTGTGTGTGTGTGTGTGTGTGTGTGTGTGTGTAATATACTTTCATTCTAGTATAGTATATTTTATGTTCCTATGACAGAGATTTTTCTTATGGTTATATAAATTTTTTAATTAAGATTTTTATAGGATTTGCAGATTAAAGGACAAGATGGTAATCATGTTTGATACTGTTAACTTCACCAATATTAAGTCTACTTAAGACCATAGCACACAGGGAGGTGAGAGCTATCCTTTCTCTAAGTGGTCATATTCTCAGACTCCACTCTAAAAAAATTATTTTCACACTCATAGATTTGTGCAACTATGAACCCATATTTTTAAATATTCTTGTCATTTCCTTTTTAATATACTTAGGAGATTTTAATATCTGGTGAATTCAATTTATGAGCTTAATATTTCATTAATCCTTTTCACTTCGAGCATGATTAATTTTCTTTAATCTTTATACTATGTACTTTTACTGGTAGATCTTCAGTTTCTCCTAACTCAGCACATCTAATAGATGTAGATATAGTTTTCCTCACCTGGAAATCTGAAAGTTAACAATATGTGTACCATTGAGCAATAAATAGATCCTTTCAGTTCCAACTTTAAGGAATCCTGTGCTGCACACTCACCCTTTGATTGCTGTCTGTGTTGCTTAAGAATATGCATATTGTTTATTTATGCAATCACATAGACCTGTAAATAGTGTCTTACCCTATTGTTTCTGGTGAATTGAAATGGATCTGGTACTTTTAAAAGTATTATTTTTTCATGTGAGTGGCTGGAAAATTCTATTCTGTTTTAAAATTGTTTTATTTAACTTTAGAAAGTAAATTACACTCAAGCAGCATCTAATATATTCCATATCTGGAACCGTATCATAGATGCTACAGCCTACTATGCATGAAGAAAATGATTGGTCCTATCATTTTTGAAAGTAACATCATTTAGAATGTCTGACATACCCTAGAGACAAGCTTTCAGAGCAAGCCTAATGTATCTAAGTATGCTATCTTTATATTTAGAGAATGCTCTGCTTGTGAAATACAAGTGGCAAATATGCCATTATGGTCAAAATGAAAATGGAAGCTGTTGTATCTTATTCTTTTCATGTAAAAATTGGTGTTTGCAGCCTAATTTTTCATGTTGAATTGAAAAATGATTTATCCTAAACTACCTCTTACATTATCCTGAAGTTTTCAAATGGTGTACCAAATGTTTAAACAACACAAAATAGGTGTACTGAATTACTTCAGTTGATTTTTTTTTCTTGTGTATATGAGTCTGCATTTGTGCATATTTTTATTCACAAATGGACATAGGCAATTTATAAGCTTAATAAATCATCTTCTAGTGACAATACAGTCTCCCTTTTGTAGTAACTTTCTCTTAATTTAGACATCACAATCTTATTTTTATTGAATATGTCATGCAATAATCTTTTGCTGCCTCTGTCATCATAGGTTCATTTGTACCCAGTTTAGTTTTCAGAATTAATTTAATCAATTTGGCATAATTGGTCTGCATATCTCTATCTCACTTTTTCAGGGTTGCTGGACAAGAAAATAGTTCATTCTATTGTGAACCAAACCTTTTTGTTTAGCTGGGTAGCATTCTAAGAAATATTAAAATTACTATCATATGCAATAACACTTGCTTTCTTAAACAAATACTATACGTTGAATAGAAAAAAAAATGTTATTCAATTAAGAACAGAGAATGTTGTGAGAGTAGTATTCATGTGCATTGTTGTTTTTCATTTTATCTTCTTCAGTCAGCTTTCCAGCTGCCATAAAATCATGCCAAAAGGAAAAAAGACTCAGAAACTGAAAATTAACCCCAAGCCCTTCCTTTCTGAAACAGGAGGAGCTACCTCCATTTACAAAAGCATCTGTTGTTCTAACTCATGTATAGAGAGAAGACTTTATTTACTAAGACAGAAATTACAAAGCTTTGTAGTCTTAGCCTCTATTCTGGCCAGCTCAATACTCTGGCTGAGGCTTTCTCCCTCTCCTCAACCTCAGGACTTCCCTACTAACTCATCCCTACAAAACACACATTGACTCTATGGGAGCAATTAAAACAGTGGGAAAAATAAATGACAATATCAAAATACCATGAAAATTTGAAGTTTAAATTTTTTTTTTCTAAATTTCGAGATTTGAAAATCACAAGTGATCATTATCCAAATGATTTATTAGAATTTAATAGCCCTTGTGAATAGGCTGGTGGGGGCAAACTTTTCCCCTTTAGGGCACTTTACTTCTTTATATCAGTTTTGAATATTTTAAATTTATTTACATATTTATTTGTATTCTGTGTACATGGGTGTTCTGTCTGGAGATATGTTGGTTTAGCAAATGCATGCCCAGTGATCAGAAAAGCTGTAACAGGATATCGGATCACCTGAGACTGGAGTTAAAGAGATTGTGGCCTGATGGCTGGTTGCTGGAATTAAGCCCTGGGCATCTCTATGGAAAGTTAGTTCTCTTAACTGCTGAGCCATCTCTACAGCTGTCCTTTTTCAAAATTTATATAAGGAAATACATTTGGCAGTGTTAGAAGGAGAATCATATGTGGGCTATTTGTACTGGTACATGTTTGTGGTTAAATGAAGTTCAGTTGTGCTTATCACATAAATTAATAATAATAGTAGTAGTAATAATAATAATAATAAAATACCAGAGTATTTTCAATAGAATACAAAAGCCCACTTGTACTTAGTATCCATCAGAGATTACAATTTAATCCCTAGGAGTTTGGGGGAAGGGCAACTCAGGCAACATTGCATGCTTCTTGGCAGATGACTTCTGACTAATGATGTCTTATTTGATTCCTTAATTTGTTTTGTTTCCTGTATGAACTCGTGAAATACAACAGAACTTGTCTATAACATGCAACATAAGATCAAAATTTATTCTTATTTTTTAATAAATAGGAGCATTTTGGGTAGGAGTTTTTTCAGTCTATTAATCATTCAGAAATTACTACAATTATTTTCTAATATGAATTTTTTATTAATGTAACCATATATGAATCTTCTGAGAAATAGAAGAGGGAAAAAATGGAATCTTCAGGTGTTTTGTCCTTGTTGCAATCTCATCAAGAAATAATGAAAGCAGCAGTTAAACACTATGTCTGAAAATCTCAGGATTCTTCTTTTGAAAAGATTGCCTATGATGTGTAAAGGAAAATGGATGTTTGCATATATTGATTTCTTTCCTTTACTGAGACCTACCTATTTAAATGTAAAAAAAAGTTGATATTTTCTTCTTTCTCTTCTGCTCTTCTATAAAATACGATTATTATGACAAAAATGATCACGTGATTATTGCAAATACATGCCACATAGAAGTAAAATATATTCCAAATGGAAACCTTGCCATCTCTACTTCAAATAATCTCATCCAAATCACCATTTGTTTTCATTCATGAAGAAGTAAAACAACATCCACAGTATTTGTGGGCTCTTCACCTTTTGTTTGTACCAACATTTCCTCATTCTTGAGATAGATTATTTCTTAAAAACAAGAATTTAAAGTCCACCAATGAGTGAGTTCATCCCGTGTTTGTCTTTCTGAGTTTGTGAGACCTCGATCAGGAGGATATTCTCCAAATCCATCCATTTGCCTGCAAATTTTAAGATATTTTTTTTCACTGCTGAGTAGTACTCCATTGTATAGATGTACCATAGTTTGTTAATCCATTCCTCAGTTGAGGGGAATCTAAGTTGTTTCCAGGTTCTTGCTATTACGAATAATCCTGCTATAAACATAATGGAGCCAATGCCTTTGCTGTGCAAGTGTCCATCTTAACGGTATATGCCCAATAGTGGTATTGCTGGGTCTTTAACCAAAAAAGCTTAGCATATCCAAGCTGCAATCCACAATCACTGAACGGCTTGGGATCTGAAAAACCTTGGACTGGCACCTTGGAGCCCATTCCCTCCAGAGAAACACCTGACTCAGTCTTAATGTGAGGGTGAGGAAAGCAGATCTGCCTGGAGTCGATCTTGAACTAAGCCATCTTGGGACCTTGAGACTTCCTGCCATTGCTGGGGAGGAGATGAGCTGATCGAGAGAAGAGTGAGTGACTAGGAGGGGTAGGAGGATGGGAGGAGGAAGGGAGCCTGAACAAGAGGATACATGTATAAAAACAAACAAACAAACAAAAAAACCTCTTTTAATAATTAAAAAACAAACCAAAAAAAAAAAAAAAAAAACCAAGTCTTACTTGTCAATGGCTAAAAAACCCTGCTGGAAGACTGGATTGTAAACTCTCTGAGTTCCTCTATCTAATCTACTCATCTGTTTGGCCTCAACAACTACACCAGTACCTTGCAAAGTAGACAATACATGTAAGGAAATAAATAAATGAACTGAACTTGGCAGTTTTTCAGATTAAAAAAACAAAAAAACAAGAATTTAGAACCAACCTGTTACAGTGTATATCTATGCTATGCAATAGCTTGCTACCACAAAACACTAACCAAGTTTTCTGTGAACAGAGACATCACAAAAAAAAACCACTTATATTTAGGCAACTATGACTGTCATATACAGGATTTGTGTTCTGTGTGTGCCCATGTATGTGAGTAAGTGTGTATGTATTGACATATGGTAGATAGATGGTACATAGATAGATAAATAGATGGATTGGCAGATACTGTCTAATAAATTTGTTAATTGCTCCTGGATATTTCCTTACTGATTATACATTTTTTATTGAACTCCATCTTGTAAAACAAAATATGAGAGATACAATTTTTTCTAATTTTTAATTTATTTTTTCTGATTTTGTGAAGTTTTTTACTATGAATAAAGTCATAATTTTTATCTGTGTATATCCTTGTTCAAGCTCCCTTCTCCCTCTCACCCGTTCCAGTCACTCTCTTAAAGTCCTTTTTGTCCATGTATCCTCTTGTGCTCACTCTCTTCCACCTATCAATCTCTCCCTCTCAGATCAGCCTTCACCCTCCCTCCTCCCTATCCCCCCATTCCCTCCCCAGAAAGGGCAAGATGTCCCAAGGTCGATCAGATCAGCATCCATTCCAGGCAAGTCCCATTTCCTCATCCTAATATCAAGGCTGGGTTATGTGTTCCTCTGGAGGGAATGGGCTCCGAAGCGACAGTCCATGCACAAAAACACAGTCTGATCCCTCCCCTCTAAGCTCCACATACTGCTTGTGTCCATGGACAGTTACCTATCCTTGGAGGGCCTAGTTCCTTTTCCTGATGGTTCCTGATGGTTTCCTGTTCTGGATTCAGTTTTCTCCCCAGAGCTCCAACCAACCATCACTGTGGAAATTTTCCTCATACTCCCTATTCCTTTGCTCATATATACATATACAGTACTCAGCCATGTATCTCTGCCTCTACCTCTATTTAGTGCTGGATGTAAGTTCTGTGATGGCACTTAGGGTAGCTATTCATTTTATTATTTTCTTTCTCTCACTCATTAACCATTTTCTTTCCTTACTTCATATATCTTCCTTTCTCATTATTTTCTAAGCTAGTAAGATCAAATGCTATTATGTACATAATAAATAAATAAAACTTTGACAATTGGCTCTGAATAGAAGTGTACAAATCAATTCTGGGCTTTATATAGTTTTTACATTTTATCCAAGTATTAAACATTAAAATTTGTAATATATTTTGCTTGTGATTTATTAAAAAAAAAAAGTTAAATGCTATTATGGATAAGATATCAAACCAATACAGTGACTTTTATTCTGAAGTGGGTTGGAGAAATGTTGTGTCCTGGATCAGGATTGGCAGGATTCAAACAAAATGAAAAAAGTGGTAGTATACGGGAAATAATCAGTCTGTGACAGGAAGAATCCTGGTAGGAGTAGATTTCCAAATATAGCAGAGAAAAGAGAATTCTGAAATAACAGGAGAATTTTGAATGCAATTTAAATAGCATAAAATAAAATGAAAGAAAGTACTTGATTATTTTCCAGTTATATTTAGAAATAATTCAAAAACAAAAATTAACATATTTAAGTCCCCACCACCAAGTAAATCTTCCATTTCATATCTCTTTTTTGTAAATGTTTTTATCTAAAAAGTTTTTCACATACCCTCTACTACTTCCCCTCCCTCCCCTTCTCCCCATCCTCCATCAGTCTCCCCCATCCCATCCCCCCATCCATTCCCCAGGGAGAGCAAAGTATCCCAAGATGAGTCAGTTCATTCTGGCATATTCAGTTGAGGTAGATCCGAGTCCCTCCTCCCAGTATCTACACTATTCCACTGTAGGGAATGGGCTCTAAGAAGCCAGTTTATGCATATTTTTTTAATTTTTTAAGGGATATTAAAATTGAATATTGATTTTCATGTGTTTGCTAAATATGTGTGGTTGGATACAAGTATGTATGTGTTCATGTATGTGCATGCAGATGCCAGAGAATATTAAAAATTTTTCTTCCAGTGCTATCTACCTTGATTTGTGAGATAGGGTTCTCATTTGGGCTTGAACTCACTGTTAGTATTAAACTGTTCAGGCTGGACAACAACACCAAGATTTCAATCTTTCTTCTTCTTCACAGTATCACCATATATTGTCTTTCATATATAAGTATATCAAATGAGGCCCAGATATTAAATTGATATATCCTTCTAAATACTGTTCTCTTAATTTCTGTAAGACCATTTATCACCTTGAATTTTATGCAAACATGTATGTGGAGCTGGATTACTTGTAAATAACATATATCTCTTCTCTCATTGTGTACATTATGATTGAGTGGCAATGTCTGCTTATTGTTAAAAATCACAGACATTTCCCACATTAGAGTATAGTATTTGTGTAAAAGTAATACATAGCTTTTATTCATGTATATAAAATATTTTTCTGAGTTATAAGGTTTTACTCTTCCTTTCTTTCTTCCATTGCCATAAACAATTCTTTATTTTTCTCCCTAGAGACATAATACCTTTAATAAGGCTATTACATATAAATAGTTAATAAATATATGCTGATACAAGGTAAAAGTAGCAATTTGATTCACTATTTGTCTAATTAATATAAAAAAGAAAGTACAGTTTCAAATATAATATATAGGGAATCCTCAGAACTACAGAGATGTGACTTTTCAGAAAATTATAGCCAGAACCAATAAATTTTCAGGAAAACTAACATCCACAAGCATGAGTGCCTAAATATAATCTGAATGAAGACTAAAAAAGACCTGCTAATCAAGAGATTTGGGCAGTATTTTTACTTAACAAAATCCAGTAACTCCCTTGAGAAGCAAAGAAGAAAGAAATGAGCAATGTTCAAATTGTCAGGTCCAGTGGGAGAAATCTGAGAGCATTTTATTGCCTGTCTTCAGTTCCAAGGGCCATGCTTTTAAAAGGTCTGCCCTGGGGAACAAGTGAGCAAAGTTTCCTGATGAGAATTTATCTGCTGGGTCTAGAGAGGTCAAAACTATCTTGATGTTTTTGAGGACAAACTTGAAATGCTGGTTAGACTTATAGCCAAATAATGAAACAAATTATGGGTCTTCAAGTTCAGGACAAGTGAAAAAATGAGTGGCAATGGATGTGAACAGTAAAGACAGGGCAGTTCGTATAGAATAAATGGAGCCAGACTACACATACAGATTGTTTCATTACATTCCTTTCGACACATTTCAATGTCCCTGTACTGTGTTCACTTTTGATGAGTTAAGTGGAGAAGACATAATCCAGATGTGAATGAATAAACCCTAATGCTAATGCCATCAGTTATTTGTAGCTCAAACATTTATTACTAAGTCTTAATGGTTGTATAGAATAAGTTTATCTTAATTAAAGATTTTTTTCTTACATATTATGCAGGGTTTTGTCCATCTGAATAATATAATTCATTAACTTTTAGTGGGCTAGTTTGTATCACTTCTCACATGATTAGGGGACATTTCCATATTTTCTATAATTCATATTTTACTTTAATATTTATTAGATTATAAAGAAAATTATCTATATTTCTTCTTTGTATGTAAGGAAGATATTTTTTTTTTAAATTTCTTTGGCAGAATAAAGTACTGAATTGGGGGTATAGGCTCAAAATTTATGTGACTGGTTGATTAGTTTTAAAACCTATGAATTAATGAATATGCATTTGATCATAGTTTTGTTAGGTGGACAAAATTTTGTTGGGAAGATGCAACATGCATTCAATTACTGCAGACAGGGATTCCAAAACAATCAAAAGTATAGAGACCATCAAAGTCTACCTTGGTGAACCAATGAATTTTACTTGTGGTACTTACAGGAATATGGGTGAGGGCTTACTTAGAGGGTTACATCTCACAAAACCCGAAAACTTAGTACACATTTCACAGCCTTCAGAAAACTCAACAGATTGGAGAGTATCCACTCCAAATGATTTCTGGTTTATACCAATTCCAGACAACTCAACTGGTTTCTGCTTTTTGTCAGGCAGCTAGTCTGTTTGCAGAATCTTCTTTGCAGCTTTTGATGTTCTGAAAGACTTCTTTGCAGCTTGAACTATCTGAGAAGGATTTTCAGTTTTCATTGCTTACTCTGACAGTAGGAGCCTAATGAGTCAAGTCAGTTTCCGAGACGTCCTGAAGCTATGTTGAATGTTTTCTTCCTGTTCAAGGAGATTCCTTGCAGAATAAGATGTCTCAATCCAAGTTTTTTGAGAACACAAGTTCATAATGTATGTACTTGATCAGACATTTATACTTTAGATCACTCTCCTTAGTGGAAGATATACCATTACTTACTTATGTCATATATCTTCTTTGCACCTTTGTTTTCTCCTTACACATCTAAGGTATGTATGTAAATGTCATGGACGTTTAAAGATCAAATTCATAATGAATTAAGTCTCACCATCACTTTGCCCAAGCGTGGGTGCCCTTTTATGGTACGTAAATGTTTTCTCTTAAAATCCAGGCAACATGAAATCAATTGTAATAGAATACAAGGAGGTAGAAGGATACAACCTACTCCACAAATCTTCCTCTTACCTGCACATACATACAATCTTATGAAAACACACACACACACACACATACGCACACAGTTTAATTTAATTTTAAAAGTAACTGTTTTCAGATAGGCATCTAGTGCTATAAATTTTCCTCTTAAGACTGCTTTCATTGTGTCCCACCAGTTTAGGTACATTGTTGATTCATTTACATTAAATTCTAGGAAGACTTTGATTTCTTTCTTAAATTTTTCTTGACCCAGAGGTGGTTCAGTTGAGTGAGGTTTAGTTTCCATGAGTTGGTATGCTTTCTGTGCACTTTGAATCCTACTCCCTCCAGAGGAACACCCTACCCAGTCTTGATGTTGGGGTGAGGAAAGTGGATCTGCCAGGAGTGGATGCTGAAGTAAGCCACCTTGGGAACTTGGGATCTCCTGTCCTTGCTGGGGAGGAGATAAAGTGATGGGGAGAAGAGAGAGTGACTGGAAGGGGCAGGAAGGGGAAGGGAGCTTGAACAAGGATATACACAGATAAAAATATGATTTTATTCATAATAATAAAAAAGTAACTATTTTGTAAGTCTACTATATCAGAGACAAAGATTCCTTTACTATTGACCTGATTATGTCTCTCACAGATGTGTATGTTGAATATATTTAGCAACTTATATAGTAACAGAACTTAAATTTAGGGACATTTAAAACTTTGTAAAATGTGGATTAATAAGATAAATTAAACTTAGTCAAAATTTCTTTTGATATTACTTATAGTCAAATATAATTACATGATAGATGTTGCTGTTTATCAGCCACTAGCCTAGTGAATATTAATTTTACCATAAAAATGTATCTGTATGCCAATATCTAAGTAAAAACTTAAAAAAGTACTATATATTCTAACAATTTGAAACTTCCTAAGTGAAATTAAAAAAATGGAACATAAACTTTGGACTGAGAATTGAATGATAAAACTTTTTGTTTCTAAAATTCCTTATGCATTACTAGATTTTTTTTTACTGAACAGGGAGATATAGGAAGCAAAATATAGTTTTAAAAAGTATGCTAAGAATATGGTCTGTAAAACCAAGCTATTTTCACAGAAATTTAGACAAACAGGACTATATGACTCAGATTAAATTGTATATTTACAACCAGGTTTTAAAGAACAATCTATATAGGCTTGACAACAGCTTGGCTTTTATTGTTTGAAAATTTCCATCGAAGCCCTTTGACCAACAGCTAAACTGGATGTAATCCAGTCCCAGTATCAGAAGTGGCAGTGGGTGACCAGGGATGGCCAGTTAGATATGTTTTCCAAATTATTTGGTTATTTCCTTAAGGGCATATGTGTGTGTGTGCTTATTCACATATGTATATATATGAATGATATACTGGGAAGCTTATACTGCTCTGTTTCCATACTACCCCTCAAA
This sequence comes from Sigmodon hispidus, assembly GCA_004025045.1. NCBI lineage: Eukaryota > Metazoa > Chordata > Mammalia > Rodentia > Cricetidae > Sigmodon > Sigmodon hispidus. The sequence continues at coordinate 18,911 of PVIH01008219.1, forward strand.
TGGCCCTTGAACTTAACTTTAGTTCTCACTGTATTCCCTTCTTTGTTCCTCTCTTTCTTCTCCATCCCTACTGATCCTTCCCATATCCAGGACCTATCAGGGAAGACAACACCTACACAATTCACTGAACATGGGAAAAAAAACCAAGCTTGTTCCTACCTAGGACCTTTGGTTCTGCAGGATAATATTCTTGTTCTTGGATGGTACTCTGCATGTTACCAGATGAGAAATATAAACTATGAACTAGTTACAAACAATTTGGTCTACATTTCTGTCCTGCCTCGCTTGGAAGATATTACAAGATATGACAAATTACATATTGTCAAATGCTTGTTGGGATATCCTGCCAATATCTGATTTGACTTAAGGCCCACTCTATGAATTAGAACTCATAGAAAGTAGGGTTTGCCTGACAAAGAACCTGAGACTAGATAGTCCATGGAATAGGGGGAAAGTAAACACTGCTATGGTAGTCTGAATGTAATTTCCCTCTATAAATTCATAAGGAGAAGCACTATTAGGAGGTGTGGATTTATTAGAGTGGGTATGGTTTTGTAGGTATGTCACTGTGGAAGCAGGCTTTGAGGTTTTCTATGCTCAGGAAACCACTCAGTGAATCAACTTCCTGTTACCAGCAAGGTAAGATGTAGCCATTACCACGTCTCCTGCATGCTGCCATGCTCCCACCATAATAATTGACTGAACCTTTGAAACTATAAGGGTATAATTGTTTATAACTATATACAACTAATTGTTTTCCTTATAGGAGTTGCCATGGTCATGGTGGTTTTTTGCAACTCTAGAAACAATGAAACATAGCAATAAAATGACTCGTAGTATCACTCATCTATATTCAGACAAGAGTGCCTTGCTCAGTTATCATGAGAGAGATATGTCCCCATGCAGTAAATGAGAACAAATATAGAGACCCACAACCAGATAATATGGAGAAAGTGAGAGACCTTTTAAAACTTAGACATAAATAGGGCACCTCCATTCAGTCCCTTCCATGGAACTCAGGAACTCTGCAGAGGAGGAGGCAGAAAAGATCTAACAGCCAGAGAGAGTGGAAAACACCAAAAAACAAGGCACATTTGTCAACAGAATCAATGGACATGGAAACTCACAGAAACAATAAGGATGAGACCTGCATGGGTCTATACAAGATATGGTTCTGAAGCGTAAAAGAAAAGTAGACACCTACTCCCATCACTAACCCAGGAGCTATTTCCAACTGATAGCCAATTCCAAATGAAAATTTAGTTTTCTCCAAAAACAAATAAATAAATAAATTGTAGTAGTGAATACTGAATTCATTAATTCTCAAAGCAATTTGTGGTAGAGTGACTGGGAGGGGCAGGAGGGGGAAGGGAGTTTGAATAAGGGAATACATGGATTAAAAAAAGAGACTTTATTCATAATATAAAAAGGAAAAAAAAAGAAATAAAAGCATTTGAAGCAAAATACCAAAAAAAGAAAATCTTTAAAATTAAATTGATTTTCATGTTGTTTGCAAACTAACTAAAAGAATGTGAATATTGTCAAAGTGAGATTGATATTTCAAAACATAGAAAGGAATATACTATTGTTCAAAAAATCATTTCTTGATGGATCCATCAAAAGAACACTGCAATGAAAGAAAATAAGCAGCGATTTCTAGAAATGATGGTCTGAAAGGTAGAAACTGAGAGACTGGGGAAATAGCATAAGGCTTTTATGACCTCATCTTTGACTACATCGTCACTGTCATTGCTGCTTTTGTTCCCCGTTCTGACATGACAGCAACGGCCAAATGCTTGCATTTTGCTGAAGGGATTTTTGTTTATCTCTGTGTGTTATTCTTCTTTTTGATTCCTTTGTGTTATTCTTTGACTGGCAAACATGGCTTCTGATAAGTAGTAGTGCAATGTTACTAATGAAATAATATTGTATATGTGAATTATGTTTTGTTCGTAGGCTCAGATTTTGCTCATGTGGTCAGGGTTTTTGTTTTTTTGTGTTTGTTTGTTTGTTTGACTTTGTGCAGTAATTGTATGGCATTTTTCCCTACTTAATCTGTACCTGATCTAGGCTTTACAGGAAAGTGTCACTTACAAGTTATTTTCTGAATTAATTAAACATGTGCTTCATAAAGTAATAGTTTTGTAGATTTGTGATTGTTTAATAAATGTTACTGTCTATTGGAATGATGCTGAGTCATAGCATTACAGAAACTGGAAACCTAATATTCCTTTAAGTAAGATCCATACTTAAAGACTCAGTGGAGTCCCTATTACATAACAAGTAAAATAATATCAGATATACACTAAAGAGTAAATAAGAGGAAAGTATATAGTTTTCTACTCTTACTTTTTCTAGAGTTAATATCCAAATTAATTAAAATATTTCTTCACATTTCTGGTTTAGATATTTTATTACATTTAAATCTTGTTCAAAGTACAAAAAAATTCATGACACCTGTGATAGTACACATATATTCACATGTACTTTGCAACTGCCATTTTCACATATTAATTTCTCTTTATTTTTGAAGTTATTACCAATAGCTTACTGAAACTGATGAGGCATAGAGGAGTACCAGTTCCTATTATTTGAAAATGTACAGGTGGTTTTTATGATGCTACAGATACATGTTTTGGATTGTCACCTGCTAGATGAGTTGGACTAGCTCCTGTGATTCCTTCATTCTTTTGTTAGATTGTGCACTAGTGTATTTTTGTGTTTTATTATTTGTGGATTTTATGCAGGAGCATTGTGTTTGTTTCTTTTCTATTCTGTCCCTTTCTTCCAACTGTTCTCATATCCCCCATTCACATCCTTTTATATCCATGATCTTTCCTGTACTTATTTATTTAGGCACAAATACACACACACACACACACACACACACACACACTTATATGCATCCAGGGCTTTCCTTATTTGCATGTTTAGAGAGTTGACCCTTTATTGTTTGGGTTCTTGGTTGTAAGAAGAAAGAACTGGATGGTTCTCTTTCCCTCCACTGCTGCTTATTACTTACAATTCTTCATGGAGAAGTGAGTCCCTATATAATATTTATCCATATATGCTCGTGTGTTAATTGATGTGGTCTTTGTAGGTCCCTAATAAATATTTTTTCTCAACTAAAAATGTATGATTTATTTTGCAAAATAACTTATAAATGTATTCATTTCAAATACATTTCTCTAACATGAGAACTTCATTTAATTTTTAAAAGCTTATTTTTGTTATTTATGTACTGTGAGAAAGGTTTCTGTACCTATCTGGCCAGAGGTTCTGACCCAGATGGAGCTGCTTTCCCCCCCCTAAAAAAATGACTCAGATAAATATATTAATTTCATCCTGTTTGGCTTATGTCTCAAGTATATTGCTAGCTAGTTCCTTCATCTTAATTCAACCCATTTCCTTTTATCTGTCCTGTCATGTGACCCATGTCTTGCCTGTATTCCTTACATGCTGATTCTTTGGCGGCTGGATCTATCTCTGTCTGACTCCACCCTCCTTTTCTCACCTATGCTCTGAATCCCCCACCTACTCCTATGATGGCTGCCATGGCCAAAACAGTTCCTTTATTCACAGCATATAGACATCCCACATCAATGAACATGTATATTTATAGGTGTGTTTACCATGTATGTTTGAGTGCTATTGGAGGTATGAATTCAGAATGATAGCTCCTGAAAATGGTGTTAACAATAGTTGTAGGCTCTCTGAAATGGGTCCTGGACTCTGAACTTGGATCACTGGCAAGGACATTAACTGTTCTTAGCTACTTAGCCATCTCAACAGCCATTAATGTTACTTCAGTGACTTCAGAGATTTTTGTTTTGTTTTGTTGTTGTTTTCTTGTTAATGCTGAAGAATAATGTTATTCTCTCTAATGCTACCCTAGATGGCTTTGAACTTGTTAAATAGAGAAAGCAGGCCTCAAATTTAAATATATTTGCCTGAGTCTGCCTCCTCAATGTTGAGAATATAAGTGTGTACCACCAATTCATCCTTATATTTACTTTTATAGTTATATTTGAAAACAGTCTCAGATATCATTATGAAAATGTATATTGACATATGCAATTAATTAGAAATAATAAATTCAAATATCATGTTTGGTTTTAGGTATAAATTTGTTAATAAATGTCATGATTATATGTTGTAAATTATTATATATTTTATAGGACAAAAATGCACCAAAGTAAATTCTAAATCTTCAGACATACAAAACTGTCAACAGATACATCACAATTAAGTAATTTTAAAAACATGTTAGTTAATAATATAGTGATCTGCCTATTAGTATGATTAATTTGGAAATGCTGAACTTAATCCTTTATCCTTTGAAAATAAAAGTTGCTTATGTTTGTAATCTGTTTAATTTTAAATATTATAACCCAGAAAAAACATTGTTTTTATGATGAATCAGAATTTTTCAACATATGTAACTAGAGACTTTGTCTTAACTATTGCTGTACAGGCATATAAATAAGAAACTATACAAGGAAACTGATGTGCAAGATTAAAGAGAATTAACAAGCAAGACCTATTTCCATTGCACAAAAAGAAAAGCTAGGAAACTAATCGACTCTGTCACTGTTGAGTAGAAAGCGAGTCACATTTTCTAAAGCTCTCTGGTACATTGGGTACAGTAATCTCCATCGAGGGGCAATTGGCTTTCCTTTCACAGACCATTACCTGCTGGAATTCAACCAATGGGACTTCAGACAAAATACTTGTAGAATCTTCTCTGAATCCTGGCTGTAATTTGTGTTGAGACTGTAAAAGAGCTGAACAAAAGTTACTATATAACATTACTTTCATATGTATGATTCAACTTCATTTACATGGATAATTTCATAAATTATAAATAAATAAAATTATTTTTGAATATTTTTATGTGTAAACTAAGTATTAAACAATATGTTGTTTTGCACATAAATTATTTTAAATGCAACTGCTGAATTTGAGAGATTAATTAGAAACCCTTTCAATAAATTTCACTTGTGATGGATTATACATAAAAACATATATAAGGATCTGGAGTGATGATTCAGAAATTAAGAACATTTGCTGCTCTTGCAAAGGACCTAAGTTCTGGTGACAACACACATGTCAGGTCACCCAAAACTTCAGGTTAAATGCAGCTTAGGTGGGTCTAAAATTTTCTGGCAGGCTCTATTGTGCCTTCTCTTATGTTCCTACCACTTCAAAAATAAAATTTTCAAAAAAATTAAGAGGCATGATATATGGCAATCACAATAACCTAATAACATATATATATATTCAAAAAATTATGCTAAGTAAATGAAAAGTGTTATTATCATATAACTTACAGGGTCAAGGAGATAGCTCAGCTTATTAAGAGCTTTCAAACCAAGCATGTGGAGATTTGACATGTATCCATACAACTAGGCATGATGGTATGTAATACTTATTCAAACACTGAAATAAACTTGAGTTTCCGAGGTCATCCAGCCATATCTGAATGATATTGTGAGATCTTTTCCAAAAAGGACTAAAAGAACATCAAAAACTGTATGGATGGTTCCTTGGGAACAACATCAGGTTGTCTTTACACAGAAGCAGCACACACAGACATCTGTGCTTGTGCCAGACTCCCACACAGGTATACCAGGATGCACATATATATGTGCACCAATAAATGTTTATTTCCCAGGTTTGATAATTATAGCTTTTACAAATCTATAAAATTATTGTATCATCTTTCTTTAAATACATAGATGTACAAATATTTTAATTAAATATATAATAATAGAAGTATTATTGATATTCAATCTTCTAAACTGACTTCTCTAACCTTGGTATCCCTTTTTTGTAGTGTGATCATACTGATAATGTAAATATTTGTCCTGCCTATGGGTTTAATAAAGAGTTGATTGGTCAAAGGCAAACAGGAAGTGTGGGCAGGGCTACCTGGCTAGGAAAACTCAAGAACATCTCAGAGCAGATACAGATTCCAGAGTCACTGGAGCTGCCAGGAGATGTAGAGGAAATGCTGCTCTGAAAAAAGGTATGAGGCACACGAGTGAAAAAAGTGGGTTGAATTCAGATGGAGGAGCTAGCAAGTTATATGCCTCGGCCCTAGATCAATCAGCGTAAAAATAATATAAGCCTGTGTGTGATTATTAAAGGCTAAGCAGGGCAGAGAGCGGAGCTAAACCTCTGGGCTAGACCAGAACGTCTGGGCAGAAATCATTTACAACACTTTTTGGTTCAAACCCATACATAACTTGGTACTGCAGTATGGATGTTCATATACTGTTTAAAGTAATATGGTATTCACATTAGTCTCGATCTCCTCAGTGCCCTATTATTCACATATCCAGGATTAGTCAGTCCTCTGATCCTTCCATCATATGTTTGTTAAAACTGAAAACAGGAGCCCTCCCTGATTCTGTGCCATAGTGACCAAATATAAGCTTTTAGTTCCCCAGTAGCAATTCTTGCTATTAAATGAGTAAGTCATATCTATTTACATATCTTTGATCCCATATACTTTATATACCCTATGTATTTTGACAAGTAATTTTTCTTTTCTTTTAAGAAAATATTTTCCCACCACTACTACTACTACTATTATTATCAATACATCCCGTCGGCAGTTTCCCCTCCGTCTCAGTCCTCCCTCCTCCCTCTCTTGTGCTCTGCTCACACACTCTTCCTCAGTTTCTCTTTAGATAAGAAAGGTCATTTCTGAATATCAATCAGCCATGGATATCAACCAGCCATGCTATATCAAGTTGCACTAAGACTAGGCACATTTCTCATATGAAGACTTGACAAGATGATTCTTTCCTCACTCTCAGCCTCTGTAACCGACCTGCCTCTGGAATGTAGCCCACTCAAGCCACTCCTTCCACTTTCTGTATCTTCATTCACCATCTCCCTTGCTCACTGTTTACCCAGGAAATCTATTTTCCCTTCCCAGAAAAATCCACGCATCCTTCTTAGGGCTCTCCTTGTTATCTAGCCTCTCTGGATAGTCTCTTGTGGACTATAGTTTGGTTAACCTATACTTTACTCGTAATATTCACTTTATGATTGAGTGATAGTATTTCAAAGTCTTCATTACCTCATTCTAAATGATTTTTTTTTCTAAGTCCACCCATTTGCCTTGAAATTTCATGGAGTCATTGTGTATACAGCTGAGTAATACTGTATTGTGTAAATTTTCTTTATCCATTTTTTAGTGGAGGGGCATCTAAGTTGCTTTCATGTTCTGGCTATTATGAATAGTGCTATAATGAACATAGTTGAATCAGTGTCCTTGTGGTATAATTCAGTTATCTTGTTGGGGCACATTATGAGGTTAGGAACAAAATTGTTGCCAGGAAAATTCCCAGGAATCCACAAGGATGATCTAGCTAATACTCTTAGCAATAGTGCCCAGAGGGCCTGAACTTGCCATTTACTATAATCAGATTGATGACTACTCTACTTGTCATCAGAAACTAATGGAAACAGTTGCAGAGATTCACAGCCAAGCACTGAGCTGAGCTCCAGGAGTCTTGCTGTAGAAAGAAAAGGGGGACTGTCTGAACCAGAGGGGTAATGATGAGGAACTCACAGAAACAGCTTGCCTGTGTTCCTTGGAGCCCATGAACTCTGGACAAATAGTTAGGAAGCCACCATGGGACAGACCTAGGCCCTCTGCATGTTTGGGACAGTTGTATAGATTGTTCTTTTGGTAAGGCTCCTAGCAGTGAGAACAGGACCTGTCTCTGACACTCAGTAGGCTTTTGAAAACCTGTTCCCTGTGCTGTGCCTTTTCTTGGACATTTTTGTTTGTTTGTTTGTCTTATTCCAAAGTGTTAGTTTGGGTTTTTATTTAATTGTGATCCCTTAGAGCCCTTATGAGAAACATAAAGGAGGTAAAACCAGAGAAAAGGTGAGGTAGAGAAGAATTGAAAGGACTAAAGTGAGAGGAAATCATGATCCGGATATATTATTTGAGAAAAAAATCTATTTTCAATAAAGATCCAAAAGCCTTCAGAAACGGTGTTTTCAACATTGATCCATGAAGACATGATACTATGTGAACAGTTCTGTATATATGTATTAAAAATATACTAGTAAATGAAAAATAAATAACTTTTCTATAAGGATCAAAAAGCTATTTTTAAGAGAATAGGTTGTGTTGCTTTCAGTACTAAAATGTCTACATTTTTATTGTTATTACACTTACGTATGTCTCTTTACTTATCTTTGATTTTTAATACTTTCTTTTCTTCTTTAACAAACCAATATTGTTCTCATATTTCTCATGTATCAATGTTCTTGACGATGAATGAAATAAAGTGACTGAACGTTTCAACAGCCAAGTCCAGCTGGTCTTGTCTTAGCTTGAGGCTTTCAGAGCCAGTAGGTCTGAGTCAAATTTCTCTGTCTAGTACACATACCAGTCATACTATTTAATTAATTATACTGTTCAGGATGCTTAATAATTTGCTTCAGGGTCTGAAAAGTTTTTAATATAATTACTTAATTCAATGGCCTTTGTCTATTCCTTATGCATACAAGACCAAGATGTTTGGTTGTTCAAATTTTATGTGAAGAAACATTGGCTGTAATTCAAGGCACTGCATATATTTTGAACAAATTGATTGATATAAATTCAGTGAGAACTTGTTATAGTTTTATGTAATAGTAGGAATATTTACCTAAAGTTATGTTATAAATGTTCTCCTTCTAATTGTAGTTCACTGTTTTATCTTTCTCCATAATTATTATATGAGTTTATTATTATGCTTGCTGTGATACAGTCATATTAGTATTTGTGTATACTTTAAAATTTAACAAACAAGTAAGGTCCTGTAAACACAGCAGTATAAATATACTTAGAAACTGTGAAAAAATGCTCAGGACCTGTATAGGTGTAATCTAGATCGAGTCCCAATATTTAGAGGACAAATGGACATGAACTCACAGCTCTTATCAAGAAGGTATTTCCAATTGTTAACCACTCAAAAATGAAAACAAGTGTTTTTTTCCAAGACAGCTTTATTTGGGATACAGTCTCGGTTCTTTGTCTCTTAATGTTTTGTCAGAACATTTATTTATTTATTAAACTTATCTTACACACTTTTTTCTTATTTATTTTGGCTTTCAGTTTTATGCTCTTATGACATTCATAAGCAGAAGAACAAATGTGTTGATTTCTGCATTAATATGTGCTTCTTATTCTTTTTCTTGACCAATTTTTTTTATTGTGTGTTTTATTCTATCCTTGTTTGCTTATTTTTTTGTTGTGTCTTTTGTCTGGAGAAAAGATTTATATATATATATATATAAATATATATATATATATAAATATATATATAAATGTGTGTGTGTGTGTTTAGGGAACTCATATATAGGCTGTTAGGAAAACTTACTGAAAAATCTATACTTGTTAACTTTATTGAAATTTCTGGGGTTTTGTATTTATAAAATAAAGTCTTTTTTAATCCATGTGTCCCTTTGCTCCCCCTCCCTTCCCACCTCCCAATCCCTACTAGTCAGTTTTCACCCTCCCTCCTCCCAATCCCTCATCCCTTCCCCCAGAAGAGCAAGAAGTCTCAAGGTGGGTCAGCTCAGTATGGCGAATTCACTAGTGGCAAGTCTGATTTCCTCATCCTAATTTCAAGACTGGGTTAGGTATTGCTCTGAAAGGAGGGAATGGGCTCTGAGGTGTTAGCACATGCACAGAAATACAGCCTCATCACTCCCCTCGAGGCTCCACCTACTGCCCATTTTAATCAACAGTTGCCTACCCTTGGAGGGCCTTGCTTCTTTTCCTGATGGTTCTCCAGTGGCTGTTTTTGATCCAGTGAGTTTCCTGATGGTTTTTGATTCAGAGAGCTTTAGTCAGCCATCTCTGTGGGAATTTTCCTTGTAAACCCTATTCTGTTGCTCATACAGACTCTCCTCCCCCACTAATAGATGTGGTAAAAAGAAAAATTCTGAAAGAACTTTTCTAAATGAGAATTCTTTATCAACCCTTTTCCTCAAGGCCCATAGAACTATGCACAAGAGAAAGATTGCAAGAACCCAAAAGAATGGATCACACAAAGTAAACATCATCTTTCAGACACAACAGGACAGATCACATGTGATCTCATATTCAAAGTGGAAGTATGAAGTTTGCACATAGCCTGCCAGGTTCCAGCAGTGGATGAGGAAGTGAACTTGACCTTCCATCCCTAACTTGGAAATTATCTACATGACAGCTGCTCTTGCAATGTAAAGATTAGTTTTCTCCACTGGAGGCTCCCTGAGTATATAAGCCACACTTAGGGATTGCCTGCCCAACAGTATGTTATTAACACAGAATGAACTCAAGTGTGTTTTTGAAGAGGTAAGAGAGAGATAGTGATAAAGACAAAGAATAAATGGAGAATAACAGATTTGGGAAAGTAAGGAATTGACGGTATCTTTAGGTCACTGATGCAACTGAAAAATAGGGTTATGTAGTATAGATTTACACATTTCTAAGTCATGAGAACAGTCTGAATTATAGCTCCTAAGTTTTCCTCAACAGTGATTCAAAAGTGACATTTTGAAGGGCCAGCTTAGGTAGAAATGGATTCAGTATTTCTTGTATTAGTTTGCTTTCTGATTATCAAGTATTTGGCTAGGAGAAGCAACATACTTTATTTACTATAGAAGTGAGTAAGAGCATACCATAAACAAGTGTTTCACATTTAAAAAGTGGTTATGGGAGAGATGTAGATATGTCTGAACTTAATGTGACAAGAGACAGAAGAGAAGACTTTAAAGGAAAATGAGAATAAACTCTCTGTGGAGTAAAATGTGATAATGATAGCCCAGAGAAAAGAATGGAATGGTCTAATATATCAAGTTAACTGCCCATGTGCAAGAAGATAAGCCTAGTAACTCTAGTAGAATTTAATGATAGATTTAATACATTTTTAAGTGCTAATAGAAAAGCCTAACACATGTGTAGAAAAAGTAGTCAATGAATTTTAATATAAATCTTACTTTTGTGTTGTTTGCATAACTGGCAACATCATTATCAATATAAGAAAAAGAGAGAGATAGCTAAGCTTTTATTTAAACAAGAAATAACTAAGGTTTGTAAAAAATTAATATTTAATTTGCAATGGCATGTATTTATTTTAAGTTATTTTGTTTAATTTAGTTTTTAAACTTACTTCTATATGCTTTGAGGTTACAATATATTTCCAACATTTTCCCTTTCCTTTCCTATCTCCATACCTCCCTTATACACCTATACCCCTCTTGCTCTTTTGTAAATTTTTAGCCTCTTTATATTATTAATTGTTCTCTCTCTCTCTCTCTCTCTCTCTCTCTCTCTCTCTCTCTCTGTCTCTCTCCCTGTGTGTGTGTGTGTGTGTGTGTGTGTGTGTGTGTGTGTGTGTGTGTATTAGCAGAATTCTTGTTCCTTTGTGGAAAATAGATGTTTTTCATTTGATACAGTATAATTATGATTTTCTCTCCATCTTTACCTCTCAGCTCTTTCCCATATCTCCTCCCAATCTGATTCACATTCTTACTGTTTCTATAGAGTTTAAGACCACTGGAGAAACACCACAATACTAAATTTAGATTACAATTAGTAAAATGATTATGACTGATAGCAGGGCCAATGTCTCTATTTCAATTTAGAAATACTCCCTTCAGAAGTAAGATTTAGAGAGGACTTTAAAAGGTGAAAACCACAAAAGATGTTCTGTCCTGCCAACATTAGATGGCTAAAGTGACCTTGAATGTCTGCATGAGCAAGTTATTACTAGTCGTATCATCACAAGCTGTGATGGGAGTACGTAAAAACAAAAATGAAAAGTGAGTGTATTTTCTGTTAGCCATTTGTTTGCACAGAGCACAGAAAAGAAATACCAAGAAACTGGTGATACTGACTTCTATAAATGTTATTTTTATTAAAAGGTTATTGCTGTCTATTTGAGAAGAGTACATTAGAGCTTTAGAAACAGCCTCCATTGTTTTGGGTTTTCTATGGGATCTTTTTGATCAACAACTCAATTAGACTGAACCATCCCTGCTATTGCTACTTCAGTCATTGATGAGAATTGTCTAGTTGTGGATCTGTTTCCCTTGTTATTTGGTGGTTGCATAGATATTGTTTTCCTATATGTATATAATTTATGGAGCCTATAGTATATTAGTTTTCCATATGACCCCACAAGTTGTACTAATTTTAGGTGTCTCTTCCTATATTTCCTCCCCCATTTACCTCCCCTTCCTGGTTAGATCCTATCATTCCAGTACCCTTTCTTCCATGTATAACTATCTACTCCATTTACCTTCCCTAAAAAGACCTTTCCACCCCACAAATTCCAGTCATCTACTCTATTCACCACTCTGAGGTTCTAACTTGCCTCTCTCTGACTAAACAACTAGCATTCATACATAAACAAATCCATACCACATTCATCTTTCTGGGTCTGGATTAACTCACTCTGGGTGAGTTGTTTCTATTTCCATTCAGTTATCTGTGAAATTTATTTTTTAATTTATTTTAATGGGTGAGTAATATTGCATTTGGTAAATGTCCCACATTTTTGTTATTCTTATACCTATTGAGGAACATCTAGGTTGTCCACATTTTGCCATTATAAATAAGTCAGCAATACCAATGAGTAAGGAAGTATCTCTGTAGTAGAATAAAACATCATTTGAGATAAGGCCAAGAGTAGTTGTCAAAGGTGGATTTTGAAGTAGATAGATTCGAGAAACCATCACACTTATTTTCCTAGTTGTTGTAAAAATTTTCAATTCCACCAGCAGTGAATGAGTGTCTCCTTTTCTCTAAATCTCCACCAGCATGAGCTTTCACATGTTTAATTCATTTTAACCATTATGATGGGTATAAGATAAATATTAAAGTCATTTTGATTTTCAGTTAACTGATAAATATAGATGTTGAATGTGTCTTTAAGTGTTCTTCAGTCATTTAAGTTTACTTTTTTTGAGAACTTAATATTTATAACTGTACCATAGGTGTAAATTATTTTAATTTGATATATACTTTGCTGAGTTTTTTATATATAATGTGTATTAACCCCCTATTGGGTAATTTGTTGTAACATTTTTCTTTAATATTTAGGCTATCTCTTTGTCCAAATGATCTTTTTCTGAACAAAGCCCTTTCAGTTTCATGTGATCTCATTTATAAATTATTGATCTTAAGGCCTGTGCTAAGCATGTTCTCTGAAGTCTCATCCTCTGTCAGTGAGTTTAAGACTATTCCCCCCTTTCTTTTCTATGAAGTTCAATGCATCAGTGCATCTAGTCTTCTGGTGAAGTCTTTGATCCATTTGTAGTTGAGTTATGTTCAGGGTAGTAACTATGAATTTATTTAGATTCTTCTACATGTTGTCATCCGGTTTAACCAGAGTAATTTGTTGAAAATGCTGTTCCTTTTTTTATTGTGTGCTTCTGGCTTCTTTAACCAAAGTCAAGTGTTCTTGGGTGTGTGAAATTACATCTCAGTTTTTATTTTGAATTCATTGAACAACCTGTATGTTTATATGTCAATACTATACTCTTCTTTCTATGAAAAGCCCTCTATTACAGTTTGAAGTCAGGGATAATGATACATACAGCTGTTCTTTGATTATTTAAAATTATTTTAGCTATTTATATTAGGGTTTTTATTGCTCTGAAGAGACATCATGACTACATCAATGTTTATAAAAGAAAAACATATATTGGGGTCACTAACAATTTTAGAGGTCTAGTACATTATTATCACTTTGCAAAACGGTGGTATGCTGGTAGACATGGTGCTGGAGAAGGAGATTAGAGTTCTGCTTTCAAGCAACAGGACATAGTCTGGGACATTGCGCCTGACTAGAGCATATATGAGACTACAAAGTCTGCTTCAACAGTGATACACTTAACCACAAAGACTATATCTACTCCAACATGTCCACACTTCCTAATAGTATCACTCCCTTTGGGGACCGTTTTTTTCTATAGCCACCACACTATTCTTTGATTCTCTGTCTCTCTCTGTCTCTGTCTCTGTCTCTGTCTCTCTCTCTATCTGTGTTATCCATATGAAACTTGAAATTATTCTTTTAAGATTTGTGAAAAATTGTGTTGGAATTTGAGGGGCAATGTAATGAGACTATAGATTGCTTTTAGTAACATGGCTATTTTACTATATTTTCCCTACCAATCCATAATCATTTGAGATCTTTTCACCTTCCAATACTTTCTTCATTGTCTTAAAATTTCCATCATTCAAGTCTTTTGCTTGATAGGTTAGAATTATTCTACATAGAGGTTTGAATTGCAATGGCCACAATAGGTTATTATATTTGAACAGTTAGTTATGAAAGAGAGACATTGACTTGAGAAGGATTTGGGACATGGGCTATGTTGGAGACTTGTTCTTTTGGAAGTAACTGTTTTATTAAAAATAGAATTTGTGGTTTCAAAAGCCTAAACAGGTTCAGCCTCTCTTTTCTTGCTGCCCATGGATCTGGATGTCTAAATGCCATGTCTGCCAGTATACTGCCATGCTTCCAAGATGATGATAATAAAGCAACCTTGGAAGCTATAAAGAAAGGCTCCAATTAAATGTCTTATTTTATATAAGTTATCTTATTTATATTGTGTTTTCATAGCAATATGACAGTGACTAAGACAAACTTTAATAACAGGTAGTGAGGTATTGCTATGATAGGCTTGACCTTGCTGCTTATTGGCAGAATCCACATTGGATCTTTGGGTTAGGAAAAGCAGTTGAAAAGCAGTGGACTGACTCATACTTATATGAGTATGAAAGATAGTGGTGCAGAGAGAAATGGAGGTTATGGTATCCCGGATCAAGAGGCTTCAGAGGAGAGAATATTAATTAACCCAGAAAAATGTTACTGTGAGTATTTGGCCAAAAATGTGGCTACTTTCTGCACTTTGCTAAAAATAAAATAAATAACCCATCAAAGGCTATTTTGAAGACTTTTGGATAATAGCATTTGTAGAAAAAAAATTCAAGATAGTTTAATATTCACTGGGTCATGGTTTTTGAGAAATGATTTTTATACATATATAATAAAAACAAACTAAACAAAAATAATTACAAAATGTAGAGTATGAAGATAAAAGAAATAACAAGAAGTGTAATGAATTAAAGTCCAGTGATTAAAGTGATCAATAGTTTAAAGAAAAGTCTGATGCTATAAGGAATAAAGAAGTGATGACTTCCACTTGTGAAAAGTAGTTTTTAACAAAGCTTATGCAGTGAATAAAGCTATCAGAACCAGAAGCTGATACATATGTAATTGAATGATAGTCCATCTTCTAGTCCAGAAATTAGCAGTACTTGGCAGCCTCAGCAATGTGGTTCTAACTCTAAAGTAAAGAAAACAAGAAAGGAATGGTGGAATATCACTTCATAACTAAGAGCAACTAGGTTCAAGTATATGGTAGGAATGTCTCTGCTTGAGGGCCCAGACAGACCACTACATGAAGCTGTGAAGGTGCAGGCTGGATTTTGTTGAGAGTCCCAACATTTTGAAAATTGCACTGCTCAGTTTTACTCTTAAACAAGCTTAGCATTTACTCACTAAGCTTCCTCTTTATTCTTTTGGAAATAATAACATATAATGTATGGTACTGTGTGTTGAAAGTGTGTGATATACTTTTTATTCTGATTTCATAAGAGTTTCAGTTATAAGGTTGCTATTTGTCTCAGTGTTAACTTTAAAATTGTGCTTTTTTTAAACAATGTTGAGACTGTGAAAGATCGTGGAGACAATTTAAGTTGCACCAAATACATTTTGTAGTATTATACAATTATTAGGCTATTGATGTCAAAAATTGATTATTTATAATAAAAATGACCTCCAAGGTTTGCATATTTTAATGTTTAGTCACCAGAAAGTGTCAGTCTTTAGAAGGATTAAGAGGTGTGATATTGTTGAAGTAGGTATTGACTTGTTGGAGGATGTATGTTACTTGGGGGCTGGCTTTGAGTTTTTAAAAAACCCAATCTCCCTCTACTGCTCTCCCTAGTGTCTCCCTCTGCAAATCCCCCAATTGTTGCCTTCTGATCAGAATGTAGAACTTTCTGCTGCTTTTCCATACCATGTCTGCTTGTAACTTCAATGCTCCCTACCAGGATGTAATATACTAACCACTGAAGGTTTAAGAAAGCTCCCAATTAAATTAATTTTTTAAGTGAGTTGTCTTGTTCAAGGTGTTGGAAGAAGCATCCTAAAACAGGGCAGTTTGGGTTAAGCCTCTAATTTAAATTAGGGTCAAAGTTTATGTTCCGCCAAGAGACAGCTGGAGGTGGGGATGGCTGACAATGGCATCTCTTTTGCAAGGACAGATACCATGTTTTGGAGTGATAAATATATGGCATAGGTTTTCCAGGAACAGATGTATGACATTATTTTCAGCAAGGACAGATACATCACATCCTGTTTGTTAAGATTCAAAATGTATTTTGAACAAGAGCCTAACCACACTTAAGAGGACCAACCAATAGGAATGGGTCTAATTATCCCAGTGAGGGAAGTTCTAAGCCCTGATTGGTTTCTAATGTCTATGTAACTTCTCACAGACATTAGTGATTCTTTTTGTTTTAAAACCTGATAAAATCTTGATTTGGAGTAGCAATAGCTGTGCTCTGAGTTCCTGGTTATAGTCAGCTGTGTATTGATAACATAAACCTCTTTTGATTCCACTTTAACTTGTTGTCTGAATTGTGTTAAGTGTAAATGTTCACTGTATCACTGTCTCTTCACAACAATACATTGACTAAGTCACCTAAGGTATTTTCTATTATAATGCCGTTGCCCTGGATTTCTTTCTCAGTCTAGTTGTTATTTGTATATAGGAATGCTACAGATTTTTGTGGTTAATATGTATGCTGCAATTTTTCTGGAGGGGTTCATTAGCTGTGGAAGTTTCCTAGTTGAGTCACTTTCATATAACATTATATCAGCTACAAAAAGAGATAAATTGACTTCTCCACATCCACTCAGTATCCCTCTTTTTTCAATTATCTTAGTGCTATAGCTAAGACTTAAGGTACTATATTAACAACTATTGAGAGAGTGGACAACCTTATATTAGTCCAGAGTTTGATAAAATTGTTTCAGTTTTTTTCTCCTACTAAGTTGATGTTGGCTATAGTCTTGCTGTAAACTGAGGTATATGCCTGGAGTATTTCTAATTGCTCCAGAAATTTTATTATTAAGAAATATTAAAAATCTGTCAAAAACCCACTTATTGATTGTTGTTCTTAGTGTCTGTGCCACTGGTGTCATATTGAGGAAGTGGTCGCCTGTGCCAATTCATATAAGGGTATTTCCCACTTTCTTTTCTATCAAGTTCAGAGTGGCTGGGTTTATGTTGAGGTCTTTGATCAACTTGGATTTGAGGTTTGTGGAGGGTGGCAGGCTTGGATCTATTTGCATTTCTCTACACACTACTAACCAGATATGCCAACACCATTTGTTAAAGATAATATCTTCTTTTCATTGAATATTTTGGGCCTCTTTGTCAAAGATCAGGTGTTCATAGGTTTTTGGGCTAATGCCCAGATACTCAATCTGATTCCATTGATCTGCAAGTCTGTTTTTATGCCCATACCAGACTGTTTTTTATTACTGTAGCTCTATAGTATAACTTGAAGTGAGATATGGTGATGCCTCCTGAGGTTCTTTTGTTGAACAAAATTGTTTTGGCAATTCTTGCTTTCCTGTTATTCCAAATGAAGTTGAGTATTGTTATTTCAAGGTCAGTAAAATATTGTGTTGGGATTTTGATGGGCAGTGCATTGAATCTCTAGATTTTTGGTAGAATTGCCATTTTTACTATGTTGATCCTACCTATCCAAGAACATGGGAGAGCTTTCCATTTTCTGATCTCCTCTTCAATTTCTTTCTTCAGTCATTTAAATTTTTTGTCAAATAGATCTGTTACTTCTTTGATTATAGTTACTCCAAGGTATTTAATGTTATTTGCAGCTATTATAAAGGGTGATGTTTCCCTTATTTCTTTTTCAGTCCTTTTATCTTTAGTGTATAGAAGGGCTACTGATTTCTTTGAGTTAATCTTGTATCCTGCTACATTGCTGAAGGTGTTTATCAGCTGTAGAAGTTCCCTGGTAGAATTTTGTTGGTCACTTATGTATATAATCTTATTTTAAAATATATCTTTATGATTCTTTAGAATTTTTGATGACTGTTATGTCCAACTTTGCCTTTCTAATTTTGTTAATTTGGATCTTCTTTTTTATTTGTCTTTTAGCTAATTTGGATAAAGTTTTGCTTAACTTAATAGTTATTTAAAATACTCAGATCTGTGTTTCATTGTTTCTTTATATTTTTGTTTGTTTCAATTTTATAAATTTCAGACCTGAGTGTGATTAGTTCTTGGTATGTATTTCTTTTGCATGTCATCTTTTCTAGAGCTTTCTAGTGTACTGTACAGTTACTGGTATAAAATTTCTCCATTTTTAATTTATTTTTTTTATCTTGACAATTAAAGAACTTGTTTCTTAAAACCATTTTTCTTGTATTAAATAAATTTAGGAATGTTGTATATTAGTAAGTTGTTCAGTTTCTATGATTTTGTAAACTTTTATTTTTCTGTTGTTGCTGATATTCAGTTTTAATGTCTGGCAGCCTGATATGATTCAGGATGTTTCAAATGTCTTGCATCTTTTGAGACTTACTTTGTGCAAGAACATATGATCAATTTTGGAGAAAGTTAAATAAAATGCCCAAATGAAAGTAAACTTTTTGTGTGTTTGGGTGAAATCTATATATGCTATTATGTGAACATTTATCAGGTTCATCTTTTTTAATGTCATTTGAGTAAGAATGGCCCCCCAAAACACATGTATTTGAATGCTTAGTGATGAGAAGGATCAGGAGGTGTGGCCTTGTTGGAGTAGGTATAGTTTGTTAGAGGAAGCATATCGCTGAGGTGAGCTTTGACAGTTTAAAAGCCCAAGCTAGACTCCGTGTGTTTCTTTATTTTTTTCTTTATTTATTTTGTACTTATCAAAAAAACAGTAAAATGTATTCAAAATGCTGAAAAGTTAACAATAACTATAAAGAGGATAAGAATCATAAGCATGACTTATCAAGGGTGATAATGCAAATAAGATTGCTGCACATATATTTACTTTGTGTTCAGCTTTCCCTCTAATTTTTTTTTCCATCCCTGTATATCCTTATTCAAGGTCCCTTCGCCCTCCCACCACATCAGGTCATTTTTCTTCTCCGCAACTCCCCATCCCCTCCCTGGGCAGGGAGTAGACAGTCCTATGGTCCTACTGACCCAATAATGCTTGGATCAGTCTCCACACTGCCTGTGGCTCTAGATTTCACATTCTTAGCTATTTCTCTGGTACCATGTTTACCTAAATTCTGACATGCTCTCTACCATGATGATAATGGAGCAAACATGTGCAAGTTAAGCAAGCCTCCAGATAAATGCTTATAAGGGTTGCCATAGTCATAATGTCTCTTTATAGCAGTAGCACATTAAGATAGTTTATAATGTCAGTTTGTTCCATATTACTATTAAGATTTTTTCTAGATGAGTTTTCTCTTGGTGAGAATGAGATATTAAAGTCTCCTACTATCAGTGTGTGATGGTCAATATGTGATCAAAGCTGTAGAAATGCTTCTTTTTTGTACTTGAATGCTATTTTGTTTGGTATATGCAAGATAAAAATTGTACTGTCCATTTAGTGCTCTTATCTTTTTATGACTCTGAAGTTTTCTTTTTCAATCTTCTGATTATTTTCAGTTTAAAGCCTATTTTTCAAATATTAAAATAGCTACACTACCTAGCTTCTTAGTCCATATCCTTGGAAAATATTTATTTACCTGTTTACTCAGAGATGATCATGTCTATTTTTGATGTTAAGGGGTGTTTGTTTCTTGCCTGCAGCAGAAAGATCTACCCTAGTTTCACCTACATTCTGTTAGTATATGGAAAAGTTTTATTGGAAAATTGATACCATTGATGTTGAATGAATCAATGAGCAGTGTTTGTTGAATCCTGTTATATTTTCCTCATGCAGTGTGACTCCACAGTTTAATTTTCTGGCTTGGAATATTTATTTCTCTTTTTTTCCTTGGGTACTGTTACAAATGTAATGAGGTATCTCAATTAATTGTTCACAGACAATTATAGAATGACATTCATATAAAACAGTATTCTAAGCACTTGTTATGGAAATTATAAAAAGTCTGGTTTTTATGTTGAAAAAGGCTAATGTATTAGTAAGAGTTATCTCCCATATTAGCTATATAGAGCTACTGGAAAAATAGAGACAACCTGGGTAATTTACAAGCTAAAGGAAGTTATTTATTTATTTTACATGTTCATTGATAAGAAATCAGATATCAAGATATTGACAGAACTGCTCTCTTCCAAACCACCATTATTTCAATGCCTCTGTCAGCCTTACTAACCTCACTTATTCCCTGTCATGGGATAATTCCACATTCATCATAGTCCTCATCTTCACATTTCATGTTTACTTTTTCACAGTGTCAGTATCTGGTGAGTGTTTATTCTTATAGGAACATGCAACATGCTTCCTGTTCAACTCCAGTATGATCTCATCTTATCTAAATTTTCTGTAGTGAAAATGAAGCCATTCTCAAACTATTTCCTAGAAGAAGCACTGGGAATTATGGAAAAGCTTATCAGTAGAGAAACAATGCATTACATAACAGTTTACTGAGACTTGTGTCAATAGTCAATAGACTTTTCTTCTAGACATTCTTTTGCTGACCCATTCATTTGCAAATTGCTCTAGCCTATTTTCTTTTTCTCTACTTTGCAGTAGAAACATATCAGGTTTCATTTCTTTAAACCTTTTGTCCTTGTTAAAGGATTTACTGAGAACCAACTAAATCAATTCAGAGATTTAGTAAAGAACTCCACGGTGAGACTTTAGATTTGCTCTGTTCTTTGAAGCTCAATGTTTAGTGACCTTTGACAATTGATTTTTATCTTTTATTGATTACATCTTTCAACCTGGAATAACTCAGAATTTCTCATGGTGTACTTTTATTTTCTCTGGCTTTTACTCAAAAATTTTCTTAGTCAATTTTTTCTTGAAATACAATATTAAGGACAGCTCACAGTATCAATTAACATTAAATCAATTTGGGCACCAGCCCTGTAAATCATTTGCACATTACTGCTTTGAGAAATGAGTGCCAATGATACTTGCTGAAGAATTTGTTTCTCCTCTTTTTTGACTTTAAGAATTGCACTCCTGTGTATTTTATATAGCTTATGATTTTAGATTTAAAAACAATTCACCAAATATTAGATAAGAAAGAAGGAGAGTATAAAGTTTGATATGCTGATAGTAACAAATTTCTCATTTGGAAATAATTTTTGGTCTTCAAATATAATTTTAGTGGGCCTGAGAAGAAATGCTTACAATCCCAGCCACTTCAGACCTGATCAAGTTAGATCTTCAGTTCAAGGGCTACGCAAATGTGTTCAGAACCAGCTGGTAAAGCATTTCTATACTTTAAAAACTAAAAAAAGGAAAAGGAACCAGACAAAAAAGATATTGGATGTAGATCAGTTATAAAGGTTTGAATTGTTCCTATGAAGTACTAAATAGTAAGTAATTACACAAATAAATTACAAACAATTTTTACCTGCCTGATGTTTGTATTTACAATCATACTACTGAAGTGCAGGAAAATATAATAGCACTTAAAAACTGTAATACTACAACAGATATAGCAATAAAGTGAGAATAGGGGCTGGAGAGATGGCTCAGAGGTTAAGAGCACTGACTGTTCTTCCAGAGGACCTGAGTTCAATTCCCAGCAAAACCACATGGTGGCTCACAACCATCTATGATGAGGTCTGGTGCCCTCCTCTGTAAAAACTGTATGCATAATAAAGTGAGAATAGAAGAATAGATTTATACTGTGACACATTGCCTTTAAAAATGAGAGAAATGGCTATAGTGATTTACAAGAAAACAGAAGTAAGGAGGCTTCATTAATCAGGAAAAAGAAATTTTGCACTAATAATGTACTGAAGGTGCAGTTTTTCTGTTTTGGATACTCCTTCCTAGTAAACACACACACACACACACACACACACACACACACACACACACACATTAATGATGAATGCTTGACCAATAGTTCAGTCTTATTACAAACTAGCTCTTATATTTTAATTTAAACAATATTCCTTTATTATTCTCTGCCACATGGCACTAGCTTTATCAGCATGACACATTCATCTCCTAATCCCTCTGTATCTAGATGTTGTCTCTTGACTCCACCCTCCTTTTTCCCATCATTCTTCATTTGGTTTTCCTGTCTAACTTCCTGCCTGTGTACTGGCTTGTTAGCTTAGTATTAACCAAACATAGTAATATATATTCACAGTGTACAGGAGGATTATTACACAGCAATGTATTATTTAAATTTGGAGAAGTTATCTCAGCATTTTGGGTGCTAATAATAAATAAAAATTTGAAAACTGATTTAAAGATGGAAAAGACACAAAACTATTTTTCAAAGATGTGAAATAATTTTCAGAATAAGACATTGTTTTTAGTGATGGGAGAAAGTGTTCTAGAAAAAAAATCAAGGTCCAATTAGGTATAGATATTTGGGAAAAAATTAACTCAATCAAATGTCAAAGTCCTTATCAAGGCACATACTTTATTGCTTCTAGAGATTTCATATTTCTTATAAAGCAATTATATCAGTTTCAATGCAGTATCTAGCAGTTGTAGCTTTACAATCAATCTAAGGACTAGTGGTAAATGTAATTGAGAAAATTACAGACTCTTATTTTGAGTCTGTTAAATATATCTAATTTGAAATTTTATTTGAAGGTTTTGAAGCCATTAGGAGGTAGAGCTTCAATTCTCAATGTAGTTCTTTCTGTAAGGGAGGGTACGTTGAATGTTATTACTGTGAATAATTCAGACTGTGTTCTCTGCTGTCTACTAGTTATTATGTTATTTGATTTGTATTTACTCTGAAAATCTTTTAAGCTTTCAACCCATACTATTCATTTGTTGTATCATTAAATTTGTTTTTATATATGAAAGCTAACTAATTTTTTGTTATTTTATCTCCACTACTGAGCTGTGAGGTCTTTCTAGATGTCTTGTGAATTATCTTATTTAGAATGATTCTAATATTCAGCCCCTGATACATTTTGCAACTAGTTGCTAAATATGCTATGAGGATAATTAACTCAAGAAAAACAATTAAAGTATATGTTATCTATAAAATGATTATTGTAATGAAAAGGGTCTGGTGTGCTTTGAATTGCAGGTCAATTATTAGAAATAATCTTTAATCAACCAAAAAATAATGTATATGAGAATTTTATTTGAAGTACTTAAAGTTTTTAAAATGTACTTTAAGGTAAGAAAAGTATTTTCATATAAATAAACAAGATCAATTTCTGATAACATTTGGTCATAATTGTATAATAAATGTTAATTTAACACGTAATACTTTATAACTGTAATATATTACATGTTCAGGTTATGGCTAGAGTGTTTTTCCACACAACACACATTTTCAAAATCAGTTTTTATGTCAGCTTTTTCAAAATAACAACATTTTACTTAGGTATAGTCAAAATCATAAAACAAATAACAAGAGTAGAAAATACAATAATTTTATTTATTATTTTTAAACAATGCACAATTGTAAATAAAAATGTACATTGAATAATTTTATTTTATCTATTTTTATTTTATTACTTAAGTTTAAACTAAATGCTAATATTCATTTTGTTTTTTTAAGGATTTTGTTTTTCTAAAAGCTCTAACTTGGGTGAGTACAATATTTAAGGAATCTCTGTACAAGCATAAAAACAGAATTGTCGATCAATGGAATCAAACTGAAGACCCCAACATTAACCAACACACTTATGAACACTTGATTTTTGACAAAGAAGCAAAAAATATTCAACGGAAAAAAGATAGTATCTTCAACATATAGTGTTGGCATAACTGGAGGGTAGTGTATAGAAAAATGCAAATAGATCAAACCCTGCACAAAACTCACATCTCAATGGATCAAAGACCTCAAGATAAATCTATCAACAATGAACTTGTTAGAAGAGAAAGTGGGATATACCATCCAACACATTGGATCAGTTAACCAGTTCCTAATTATAATACCAGTAGGACAGACAATAAGAACAACAAAAAATAAGTGGGATCTTCTGAAACTGCTCAGTTTCTATAAGGCCAAGGACACAGACAATAAGACAAAACAAAAGCCTACAGAATGGGAAAAGATTTTCACCAACCCTACAAGTGACAGAGGACTGATCTCTGAAATATATACAGAACTCAAGAACTAGAGTCCAAAGCCCTAAATAACCCAATTAAAAAGCAGGATTCAGAACTAAAAAAGAAATTCTCAGCAGAATTACAAATGGCTAGAAGGCACTTGAAAAATTGCTCAACATCTTTAGCCATCAGAGAAATACAAATCAAAACAACTTTGAGATACCACCTGACACCTGTCAGAATGGCTAAGACTAAAAAGCAAAAGTGACAGCCTATGCTGGAGTAGATGCATTGCAAGGGGAATACTTCTCCATTGTTGGTGGGAGTGTCAGCTTGTTCAGTCTCTCTGGAATGTACTATGGCAATTTCTCAGAAAACTGGGATTCAATTTCCCCAAGGATCCAGCAATACCACTATTGGGCATATACCCTAAACACACACATTTGCACCCCAAAAGCATTAGCTCAACTATGTTCATAGCAGCATTATTTGTAACAGCAAGATCCTGGAAACAACCTAGATGCCCCCCAAGTGGAGAATGGATTAAAATCTGTGGTACATTTAGACAATGGAGTACTATTCAACAGTAAGAAAAAATGATATCATGAAATTTTCAGGCAAATGAATGGAACTGGAGAATATGCTCCTTAGGAAGGTATCACAAGCCCAGAAGAGTAATCAGGGGATGTACTTACTCATTAGTTGACTGAAAAAGGAAAAAAAAAATAAAGAATACCCAAGCTGCAAACCACATTCAATAAACAGCTTTGTATGTGAAAATTATATTTAATATAGTCTTCTGTAGTATTATGAATAAGACTCAGAGCCCCCATATCAGGGGAAGGCTGAAATATCAGAGAGAGGAAGCAGCACAGTAAATTCTCACCCAGCTTTCTTGCACCTTCTCATCCTCACTCCTGGTTGCTTATGCCAGTAGCTTCTGCCAATACCTTCTGTACTACCTGGTTTCTATGAGCCTTTATATACCCTGTCCTATCCAGATTAGGATTAAAGGCATGCAGCCTTGAACTCTCAGAAACAGAAGAAGTTCAGTCTCTGGAGCGATGGGATCAAGGGTGTTGGTCACCACTCCCTCCCAGCTTTCCCTGTGCTGGATCAAAGATGTGGGTGACTGACTCAGCTGTTTATTTTTTGTATTCAAGGTTTAAGAATTTCCTGAGTGTTTGCCAAGGATTTGAATATGTGATCTCTCCCCAATATTCAGGTTTTATTGAATATGTAGTATAAATCCACAGTCTTCTACTGTTCATTCAATCTCAACTGTTCATTCTACAAAATGGCAATGTTATATATTTCTTATTTTTCTTGTCATTCTATATTATTAGAAAACAAAATCCTTTTTATTCTATGTAAAATAAAAAAAGAAAGAGAACTTCCTGATTTCAGTATATGATTCATAGCAATTCATTATCAAATTCAACCACAAATTTTGTGATGGGAAGATAAAATATTCATTTGCATGGCATATTTTTGAAATAGCACATCCAATAAAGAATTATTTTCCAAAAAAAATTTTTAAGGAGGCTCTAATTTACAATGTTTATTGCATACTTGCCAGTCTTTAAATTTTCACATTTGAAAACTGTAGAAGACAAATCCTAAAATGAGCTTTATTTAATAGACAGTGGAACTACCATTATTGATTAGGCTTCAGTTGGTTAAAGTATTTGGAACAAAAAGTAAAGTTATATGTGTGTTTCTGAACATTACAATTTAAAGGTTACTTTGGAAAAGCAAGCATCTACATAAAAATTCTTAAATTCTAAATTTGTTCATTAGAGATTACATTATTCATACCTCTTATCACCAAAAAACATTTTGAATTTCCATTAAAATAAATAATATTTAGAATGTATTAAATAAGCTTTTCTCATGTTATATTTAAAGTTAAAATATATCATAAAATCAATTGTATATTTAAAAACACTTGATAAATGTCATCATTAGCTTTTCTTATATTTGATTAATTCTGAAAAATGTCATTTTAGGTGTCTTTTTCACATTGGTCTGTGGACAGGTCTATTAGAGGTTATCCTATTTTTCTCATCCAACATCAAGGACCAAGCCCTCTGTTTGTGGTACCATTTCCTATGCAGGGGTTCTGGATTGTATAAGAAAACATAGACCTGATAGAGAGATAGCAAACAGAAGTCCTGCATGCTTTCAGCTTAATGTTCTTCCTTGAGTTACTGCTCTGACTTCCCTCAGTGTCTGAATGTGTTTGGGGAATTTAAAATAGATCAATCCTTTCTGCCTTTGAACTGATTCCACCACAGAGGAGTTTAACATCAAAATTCTTGTGGAATTTAAGTTGCAGTTGCTATAGAACAGCTATGATTTAAAAAAGGTCTACATCTAGATTTCTATAATGAATACAATGTTTTTGATCCAGTAACTTCAAATCCTGATTCTAACAAACTATTCAACTGGTGATAAGATATAAGTCTTGTTCAGAGAAAAAAGATTGCAATTTGTATCTAAGAAGCTAAAAGGTAACCACAGCTTATTACAGTCTTAGGTTTTCAACTACTTTATTAGGCACAGTGAGGTGAGTTCTTCTATACTATCATTTTATTTTACATAAATCATCTCACTTAAAGCATTATGTATATTAAATGAAATAACAAGAACTTTTGAGAGATTAGTGAAAGAAATAGAATATAATGTCAGTGATTAGTTACATAGCATGGTGTGGTGCCTCAGATAAACAGGAATTATAAGTAAGTTCACCATTCTAACCAAGTAATTTGCTGTTTCAGACTTTGTTTCTTCCAAAATACTACCAGTCAAAACACTTCAGAGTAAAAAGTATAATACCCATAGATGGGAACAGACAAAGAGTTTCTAAAAAGTCACATTTTCTTGGTAGCAGTGGTGAGTACTTCAGCTCTGGCTTCATGTCAATGCTAAAGGACAGGAAATTTATGTGTATATTGCATGGGATTTGAGAACTGGGCATAACATTGCATGCTGTGAGAAGCACCAATTTAGAGATTAAAAGTCTTGTACTAGAATAATGGTACAAAGTAAATGACTTCAGGAATAAAGGAAACCATTGAACTCAACACTTTAATTTCCTAAGAAGCTAAATGACAAGGACAACCTTAATTTAATATAATTTGCTGAGGATTTTGTAGAAATAATATGTGTATTGATACTTCATTCTAGAAATAAATAACTCCATATCCTATATACCTGTTACCCAAACTATTAGATTCATCAAGACTCTATATTAATTACTGATGTGGAAGAAGCTTCATATTATTTATACATTCAATATTCAATTTTTTACTAGAGGCATATTTAATATTGTAATAGAAATTTCAGGATTAATAGATTTTTAAATACAATTTAAGTCATGTATATGCTTCTCATGTTTTAGCTATATTCATCACTAATTTGAAGCAAGAGTGAACTGCCATTGCTAATCCCATACTAGATACTCAATAAACATACTCACTGAATCAGAAAATACTTTCATTATACTGTACTTTATGGTTAAGCCTAATAAAGTTTTGCATTAAGAAAGATTCTATGCCTGGATAATAACTGTTTGCACATTAAAATTTTGGATCAAACTAAGTCTCTGATGTAAAATATAAAGCTTATAGGATTGAGACTTCATTCTTAGATTCCCTAAGTGATTTGAGCAAGATTGTTTTATGAAGTTCTCTTCTGCTTGACTAAACTTTTAGACAATAAGTTCCCCAATACCTCTGGGACTTCATTCTTCTCATTTTTATGATGTTATTTAGAGGGGGTATAAATTATTTCTCTGGTTATATTAGATGAATATCATTATAAGGATGTCACATTGATTTAATTATCCTGGGCTTGTTCATCTAGGTTAATGAAACAATTTTGATAGTAGGAACTTTCTCATCATTTACTCATATAATTTGTTGGAGCCAACTGGCATAGGTGCTGCTATAGTTTGAATGGGTCTCAGAAAGTTCATAGTTCAGAAATGTAATCTCTAAATATAATAGGTAACAAAAGACCAGACCTTTATCAGATGCTTAATGTTGTCAACTCAGTCTTTGTGAAGTAGTTAATAATGTTAGATTAAATGTCGATTTACTGTCATAAGAGAAACTTAGACATCTCTTCACACTTTCTTTTTATCATATGATGGTTATGTGTCCATTTCCAAATACTTGCAAATATTCAGTCACAGCGAAGGGGGCAATAACTCTGCAAACTTTGTAATGGAAACATTTTTTTACATACATGCCACATACCAACATTCTTCCAATATCTTCTTATCAACATTGCCAAAGAATTTAAAACTTTCTCACTTTTGGACCCTGTTAATTTTTTTATTTATATATTTATTGTTTGGTGATTTTACATTATGCACCCCATCAAACTCAGTTATCAGTCCTCTCAGACTCATAGCCACACTTATGATCTCCCCATTTTAAAAAACGCCCATTCATGCTGCTCATTTATATACTGGAGCATAATGAAACTCCCTGTGGCCAGACCCTTAAAGAAAACAATTCTTTCCTCACCCACACCCCTGCCAGAGACCATCTAAATGACTATCTTTATTATGTCATCCATACTGTGATAGCAAAAAGATTTTCTTTGTTTTGTTTTTATCTGTCAGACTTTCTCCAGTGCAGTGTGTCTTTTCTCAAATTGTGCATTTTCTTTTGGAGGAAGATACAAAGAGAATTGCCATATTTCAAAATGATATTCTTTAAACTACTATTTTCTAATAACCAAAGCCTTTAAAAAATGTTTTGTAGTTGTCAGTATTATGTATACATGTGTTTTCTTTTTTTCTCTTCATAACTTAATGGAAACATTAACAGTGATATATGAAACCAAGCCTTTGATGTAGATAGAAATATCAGTTAAAAACACATACCAGACATAGTACAAAAGCAACAGTACAAACACAGACTTTGAAATATGTGGTGATATATTGTATATTAAAAAAAAAATCTGAAATATCAGAGGATACAGCCACCTACAGAGCCAAGTCATGAAGGTCAGGGAGTGGTGACACATCCTTTAATCTCATCACTCAGGATGCAGCTGTCCCTCTGAAACTCTGTGAATTCCAGGCCTAATAGTCAGGAAGTGATGACACACACCTTTAATCCTAGAAATAGGAAAGCTGAACCAGGAAGTTAGATGGATGGGAGGAGGAGGGGAAGGGAGGAGTTCAGCTTAACCTGTCACTTCCATTTTATGCTGAAGACAAAGAGGTAGTGTTGGAGAATTCCTGGAGACAGTCTTGAGGAGTTCTCTGGGTAAGAAGTGGTCACCATGGTTTGTTTCTCTCTCTCTGTGATATTTCAGCTTTTCCCCAATATTTGGCTCCAGGTTTTTATTATAATTCCAAATAGAATTCATGCACTTGCCATAGTCTTTGAATTCAAATTATTTCTTGTAATTCCTGTTGTTTTTGTAGGTAACATAAACTGAAATTTAGATCTGTAAATTTTGAGATTATTTACTAATTCTTAGAAAAATATATTTTGTTAAAGGGGATACATGGATAAAAATATGACTTTATTAATTAAAAAAAACTAAAAATTACTCCACTAGGTCAACTCTTAAATTGGTAATTTAAAAAAGAAGTGTTTAATTAAGCACAAAAGTTTATAAACATATTGACATATATATTCACAAACTTATAAATAATATACTTGGTACATAAACACAAATGTACTAATTTTATAATAAAAATATTGATAAAGTTTCAGTAACTTTAAAAACTATCTAGCATAAATGCACTTAAATTTTAAAAAGTTACACAATAAATGCAATAAGTATTTTCATAAAAATCAGAAAATACAAATCAATAAATTAGATAAAATATATATTTCTTTAATATCACTCAATGAGCTTCCAAAAGAAGAACTTTTTTAAAAAAAAATAACCTGGTGAGAAGAGGCTTTTAAGAACTATATACTTTGTAAAATGTACAGATATTTAAAACCCCAAATTATAGAGACAATTGGAACAGAGGTGTCAAGAGCTTCTGGGAGAGGATGCAGAGATAGAAGAAAAAAGATTTCTAGGGAAGTAAAATTATCCACATAATTGTATATAATAGCTATTTGCCTATATGCAATGGTCCATACTTAAAGAGCATGGCACCAAGAATGAAACTAAATATAAACTATAACATTAAAATCATAATGATATGTGTAGTGGGAAATCAGGAACTACACATGTAAACGATCTCGTCAGAGGACTGGAGACCGGCAGGGTGTGGTTAACTGGAAAGGATTCCTCCGAGGGAGAGGACCAGGACAGGAAGCCGACATTTTCTCCTGAGAGTTCCAGACCAGTTACACGGGTTTTCGTACGGATGAAGCAGCTTCTGGGGCGTGCAGTTCGGGCCAGCAGCACAGGAGTTCGGACGTGTGACGTGGGGACAAGGAGTTTTTCTTAGAAACGCTCCGGCGCACTGCAACCTTATCCCTTCATTTTTCTCTTAAAACCGTCTGTGTTTTGTAAGTGATTTTCACAAAACAAACCCCATCTAAAGCATATCTCACGGCGGGTTTTTACCGCGATACATATGTACATGTGAATATGTATTTATCCATGTATGTATGTGTGTGTATTAGTAAACCCAAAGAATTGAAGTGAGTTCATAACTTTGTTGGAGGACAGTAATCATGCTAAAAGCCATACATTAACATAGGAAAGACTATAAGGATAATTCTTTTGCATTTGTCTTATTTTTGTGTAAAAAATGCTCTGTCAATAATTTATAATTTTAAATTCATTTGAAAATATTTATAATCTTAGTAGTCAGAGGCTTACTTTATCTAATCATGTCTCAAAAGATATAGCCTGTGTCTTGAAGTCAGAAGGACCATTGTTAGATTTTTATTGTATTTTGATATTAAAATAGAATAGGTATAATTTTACATTTTATTTCCTAAACATAAACATTCCATAAGCATTCAAGTAATAATAATAATGATAATTGTTGTCTGAACACTAGAATAGAGTATACATCTGGGGCAATGTGTTCTCACAAAATAATTTCATACACACCCACATAGACACACACACATACATTATTATATTACTCTCTATGGGCTAGGATTTATGTTAGGTTTAAGTAATCAACACTAACATCATTGTGTAATGACAGAACATACATCTGTATCACCATTATAACTTGTTAAAATTAAAATTGTGATTCAAATTTTGTACTTAAACTTTTAAATCTTGAAAATTAGTTTCTAAAAATTAGAGTTAGTATAAAGTATCAACTTTTGTTGGAAACTGTATATTGTTTTATTCATTCTCATATATTTGGTCAAGTAAGATACTCAAGATGTTTTTGAGCTTGGGAGATTGTCTCATTTTACAATGAAGTTATAAGCCAACCAAAAGCTAAGAAAATAATGATTTTATTTAGCTAGAAATTTTTCTTAAAAATAATATTAAGCTACTCCAGGAGAGAAACATTGGTTCAGGGAACACTTCAGTTTTATTTGTGGATCTGTTCTCCTATATCCAAAAGTAGTGCATTATTCTGTGCCTTACCACTGTCCACCTGTATTTATGTAGCAAAGGGAAAGGGAAAGAAATATTTTGCAAACCAGAATATTAAAGCATGTCAGTGTGCTATTTTTCATCTTAACACAAATATTATCACAATCTCTCTTGCTTTTGAAATATCTCTTTTTATTAATGAATGGTCATTTCTTTGCCAAATGGCTTTAAATGAATTTATTTTCAGGAAGCTGGAAACATTTTGCAATCTCAGTCTGAGTTCCATGTTTGATCTGACGCTGGCTTTTTATTACAACAACTCTTCTTATCAACAATGAATTTAGCAACTGTATTTGCTGACTCCTCATATTCATCTCTACCTGGATTCTGCCTACTACTGATATCTATTACTTCTGGCTGTGCGGTGTCATATACCAGTTTCCTGACATCCACCCTGCTTGTTGTCAGACCTCACAACAATGCCACTTCTTATTTTTAGCAGACACCTTATGTTCTCTACATACAGATTACCCGCAGACTGTTTTCCTTGCCTTGCCCTCTTGTAACTGATATCATCAGTTAACAGAAAGACAAACTCAGTGGAAATTGAAGAGTTTCCATGAGGTTCTCTGAACTCATCTATCCTAATCTGATGGAAACTCAATCTATTGACCTTAAGTCTAAGATACATGTCTTTGGCTCTTTTCACAGAAACAACATCTGCCTTCAGTGCTTAAATCTTCAATGATGTAGAGTTATCTGGCCAGGAAAAAATGAAACTATATTTTATGAGAGTAATTGAAACTCTGAATACTATTGAGGATACATAAATTAATGTTCACAAAAATCACAATCCTATTGTGAAAATTATAACAATTATATTTTCTTTTATATTGTACTATATTTAAATGTCCTTAGATTAAAATAAACCAATAATAATCAGAAAAGTTCAATTATCCCCCTTTTTGCATATATTTGTTAATTTTTGAGAGCCTTTTGACCAGGATGAAGGTAAAATGTGTCTCTAAGGCTGGATAACGTTTTCTTAGATGGAAATTACATTTCTCATGTCATTTCATTTATTTTTTTCCTATATTCATATTTTTATCACTTATGAGAGATTTGTAAGAGACTAAAACAAAAAAAAATCAATTATATATGTTTGGCTGAGTAAATGCTCCTGTGTTTCTGTGTGAGAGGTGAAAATGTGTTCTGCATTTTTACTGAGTGATATTTTAATGGAATGAGCCATGATGTTTATATGCAAATTGTGAATTGCAAAAACATTTTTTTTATTTTTCTGAATTTTAAGTGTCACTGGAACCATACTTAGATACTTTTAAAAGAAACAAATTTTATTCTTTGCAATTCATTGAATCAAAAATTGTTGGCTATTAAAAGCTGATATTTCTCTTGAGAAATACTTAAATTGAATTCTTTTATAGTTCTTTATCCAAAAGTTGAATTTAATACTCAGAAAATTTTAGTATGTTCCAGAAGCTGTATCACTCATGCAAAAAAAGATAATGAAACAATATTTAAGCAATGGCAGTCTTACAAGCTTAGGTTGTTTACCTTCACTTAATTGCTTACAATCTGTGGAGATTTTATATAATTATATTGGTATTTTTTAAATGTATTTCTACCTTTATATTTCTCATCTGTCCACATTCAAGTGGGCATGAACATAGTATCAAAGATTATTTGAAAAACAGGTGTGTTCACTTTAAGTATAGATAATCTTTAGACATTTTCTTCTCTCACAAACTACAAGGGCACCATTCACATTAAGCAAAAATTGATTTTGCCTCTGTTTACTAAGGATGTGAAAGCAGAATGTGACTTCTTGGACACACTTACCCATTATGTTTTGAAGAGAGCTAGAAGAGAATTCAGTAGAATAATTGACAAATTCTTTCCTCTATGACAACTAAGAAAAGGAGGCTCTTTCTTACAGAAGATAGGATGCCTGTTTTTCAAGCAGTATTCCAAAAAAATGTATTTCACATATTATTTCTATTCTTTGCATTGTATATTTTACAACTTTTGATCATCATAAAACCCTCAGTGTTTAGATAAGAAAACCATCATAAGTAGCTGTGCTGAGTAATGAGCAGTATTGAGGTATAAGAACTGTGTTGTTGATAATATTGTACCTAGAATCAAAAGAGGGATGGATACATAATGCTCTTTACATAATAAAATGTAAATATAACTTCATAAAACACTTCATATTTTTATTATTTGTATCTTAATTTTCTAATATGCTACTTTTATAATCTTTCAGTATTAAAATGATATGTAATAAAACTATAATTGCCATTTTCTCTTATTCACTAGAGTTTTTATTGCTTATTAAATTTTTTTCTATTTGAGGATTTTATTTGATGAAATTCTGCATTACATTTTTGAATTTTGTATTCTACTTATTTTAATTTTTATCTAAGAAAGCTTTAACCTCACTAAAGTCATATAACCTTTATCATGCCTTAGTACTTTGTTTTCGTGGTTAATAGTACATATCAACTTTAATGTGTTTTGTGTTGATTTTGTGCACAGAAATTGAAAGATGACTGTTAAATATTTTGAGTGTAGTTATCCAGGTTTTAGTCTTGATAACTATTAAATATAATTATATTAAATGTGTCAATGTATTTCAAACTCTTTTATTCTGCTTTATTAGCTTATAAGTACATTTGGACAACAATAGCGTACTGCTCAGTCCCTGTATCATTGAATAAAAATGAAAATATTAGACAATTTCTGTACACCTGTACAGAAAGTGGTACACACATTATTGACAGAATTTGAGGCAGATACAAAGGAAAGACAAGATATTATAAACTGATAATTTCAAACATTACTAATGTTTGAGACTCCATTATTATAAGTAACTGAAAAGTCCAATGTAATCTCCATCAAAACAGTAATGATGTCTTCCCAAATTTAGAGAAAAAAATCTTAAAATTTGTATGGCATGATAAAAATTATTCAACTTTTGAGAATAAAACTAGAAAAAAATTTAAAAATATAAAAGTATCATTCTTATTAACTTTGAAAATTGCTAAAATATCAAATATATTTAAGTGAATGTTTTCAATGTATCAATAAATTATAAGTAAAATACTATTAAATAATAATATAATGTTAGACATAAGGATTATGTTTTTCTTGAATATACAATGAAAATAGACATAGTTTCATATTTATCCATTTAAATAATCAAGGATGTTTTAAGTTTTGTAGTTCTGTATGGATACAAATTTGCCCATGATGTTGCCCATAATTACTATTTTTTTCACAGCATAGAAAGAGCAAAACATACTAGAGAAATGTAACCCAGAATTTGGATTTTTTTTAAACTATTTATTTAGTCTACATATACAGATATTTCTTAATCCTAAAACCTGGGATTTTGATTCTTAAGATCTAAATTTGACAATAAAAAATTTTATTATTAGAAGTCCTTAGGCTTTTAGTTTTTCAGTACTTGTTCATTTTCATATAATTTTAAAAGAAAGCTAATTTTTATATAACTGCAAATTTTTATTTTATTTTTAAGCTCTACTTTTGACAAACTTCAAAGATTTTCATGCCTGCTTTTAATGAATAAAAATCTTTGGCAAATTCATTCAACAAAATTGGTTTATCTCCTTGGAGAAGATTATAAATAGTTACTTTGCTGTTTAGCTTGAACATTTCTTCTTAGTGTTCTTACCAAAGAATTGCTTAATAAGGAAGTATCTAAAACAAGCTTTTAATGTAGAACTCATTATGGTTATTGGCACAATTTTGAATGATGGTTAATTTCTGAATCAGTGACAAATACTTCTCTTTTATATGTTCTAGTGTTTTTTCAATTGCTGATGATATGATTGGAGACCACAGATGTGCCTAAATATTAATAATAACAGTTACAGCACATCCAGAGTGTATGCACATAATTTGGTAGAGCTTAATTGCAATATAGAACATACAAACATTTGTCTATTTGTGAAAACCAAATAATACCTATTCAGAGAAGGATTTCATTAGCTTTGTTGGCAGGGAAATTAGAAAGAATTGGTGCCAGATGTGGACACAAAGAGGAAAAACAAGAATTAAACCAAGAAAATTCTTGGCTAATGTGTACACTTCATTTGTACCTCGGGATAGTTGCTTGCTAAGCTTTTAATTTTTAATGCATACAAATATTTAGCTTTCACATATTTTCCAGTACTGAAAGAATGTTTTTACTGAAGCACTACATCCTAAAAATGCTTTAGTTTTCTCAATTCATAATCATGATATAATCATGCATTCAGAAGATACTGAACTGTACTTCACAATATTAATATGTCAATTTTGTTTAATATTGCTTTGCACTGTGAATCATTTTGAGGAAATATGGAACATATAAGCTTCATAAACTGGAATTAGTTTCTAACATTTTTACCTGTCATATTTGTATTTGTTTCACATGGAAAAAAATTCAGATTTGAGAAAAATTAAATTACAAACACATCCATTATTTTCATATGATACTCTGACAGAGGCTGTTCCAATATATTTATACTAAAAATGACTAGTTAGAGAAGTTAGTTAATAATATGTTAAATGAAGAATTTTAGCAGATGCTTAAACATGAAAGTAATGCAACATACAGATCATATTAAGAGGCTGAGGAGATTGTTTATCAGTTAAGTGTGTATACTGCTCTTGTAGAGAACTGTTTCAGTTTGAATAAAAATAGTTCATATATGATCATATATTTGTAGTCTTAGTTATTAGTAATGCCACAATTTGAGAAGAACTGGAAGATGTGACTGCTGTAGTAGGTCTGGCTTTGTTGGAAGAAGTGGGTGTCTAAGGGTAAGCTAAGGTTTCAAAAGCCCAAGCTAGATTCTGTTTCACTATTTTTCTGCTCTATGCAGATCCAGATGTACAGTGCTTGGCTACTTCTTGGACACCATGTCTGACTGTGTGCTGTCATACTCCCCGCTTCCATTCTGACAATGAACTAAACTTCTGAAATTCTAAGTAAGCACAAATTTAATGATGTGTTTTTTTAAGAGTTGTTGTGTTTATGGTATCTGTTCACAGTATTAGAGCATCTACTAGTGCAGCAGGAAGCAAGGAACTGCTGGGACAGGCCTGACCATACTGCTTGTTGATAAAATGTAGAATTTGGGGATATGGATTTAGGAAAGAAGTTGAACACTTTAAACTACACTTCATGGGGTAAAGTAGTAGATGTGTGGAAGACAGTAGTGTTAAGAGCTAGGTAGATTAAGACATCTTGGGTCAAGCAATTTCTGATTTTCATTAAGTGGCCTAGATAACACACTTGTGATATTTTGATGAAGATTGTGACTCCATTGTGACTATTTCTGAAATATCTGCCTATGGCTAAATTGAAGAGTTTTAGATTAATTGTGTTTCCAGGAAAGATTTCAAAACAGTTGATTATTGACTATGTCACATGGTTATCAGTGGCCACTCCAATGCAGATCTATAATACAAAGGGGCAAGATGAACATACAAACAATACAAAATGTACAATTTGGGGAGAAAAATGTGAACCTAACAGATCAATGGGGCTAACTTCTATACTGGAGGATATAAAAGGTTGAAAGAAAAGTCTGGTGTTAAATGAAATAAAGAGATTAGTGACCTCAGTCCAAGACCTCATGCAGTTAAGCTTCCAAGTTAGGAGAAAGCTAAGCAGTGAAACAAAGAATCCAAAAGAGAAAGGTTATAAAAATATATTAGAACCTAGGGCTAATCACTGATAGTGGGCTTTGAGTTTCAAAATTCTACACTAGGCTTAGTTTCTCTCTTCTTACTGTCTATAGATTCATTTGTAGAACTTATAGCTACCTTTTTAGCACCATATCTACCTTAGTGCTACCATTCTGCCTGACATCATAAAAATGGACAACCTCTAAAACTGTATTTAAACTTCAATTAAAGGTTATCTGTTATAGGAGTGTTTGTGGTCAGGGTGTCTTTTTGCAGCAATGGAAGATTAACTAAGACAAGGGCCCAAGATGGTTTCCATTACCAACATAAGGCAGGTAGCAACTGCCTATAATTTGGCATACTAGGTAATTCATTATTTTTGGCTTCTTGAGGCACTAAAAAATATGTAAGTGTACATATAAACAAACAAATAAAAAATACAAAAATAAATCTTTATCAAATGAATGTATTTATTTCTTTTCGATTTTTTAAAATATAAATTTAAAATAAAAGATTCAACTAAAAACATTCAAATACTATGTTATTTTAAGTATATATATATATATAAATATAAGAAATAATGGGTTATTTTAAATTTATTTCATGTGTGGTGAAAGAATATTATGTGTTTCATCATATGAGTGTGCAGATCAGAGAACAACTTAAGGGAATTGATTTCAGCATCCAGAAGGTGGCTTTCTTGGATGAATTTCAGATAATCATGCCTACAGAAACATTTTTTTTAAACCAGTTGATCAAACTAACTTCAACCTGAACTAATGATTTCTGTGAATTAACTGTTCGAGAATAATTAATGGAGCATCTTAGAAAAATGGAACTCATATTAAATCACAAATACTGAAACAGAACCTTAGAAATACAGACATCTAAAATTTGTATAATTAACATAGTATCCACTTATCTTTGCAATGTACCTAATACTAAACATTCTTGTTTATCTAATGGTTTTTTTATTGCTCTTATTTTGAACTTTACCCAGATTTCTATCTTTAATATTAAACACTTGTCTTCTATATAAATGTGATTACATTTGAAGTCCTGTCACCTTCAGAAAATTAATATAAATAGTAGACCTTACATTTTATTTTATGAAATGATTAAATGAGATATTACCTTAGAAATCGATGTAAGTTACAAGTAACAGCTCTATATTACATCTACAAAGTAACAGAATAAATGATATTTGAATTTTTATGCAAACTTTGAAAACTTAAATGTTTATATGTGTGCTATGGGATTTTTTTTTTTAACAGCCTCGGTAGTTGCTGTTAAACCTCATTTCCTGAAGTCACTTTCTGCTATACAATATTGAATAACAGGCACCTATAGGCAACTGAAGAATTCAAAATGCAGGCTAAGTATTAAGGTCAATGGCAGATTATTTGCCTGTTATGTACTAGATTCTACTTTCCA
Organism: Sigmodon hispidus; assembly: GCA_004025045.1. Lineage (NCBI taxonomy): Eukaryota > Metazoa > Chordata > Mammalia > Rodentia > Cricetidae > Sigmodon > Sigmodon hispidus. Next base: position 57,855 of record PVIH01008219.1, read on the forward strand.
TTTCCAACACACACACAAACACACCCCCCCACACACACTTGCATAAGAGTATCAGACTCTTCTAGAATCAGATATCCCTAGGCCTGAATTGCTGTTGGTGAGCTCTTCCTTCAAAAAATGCAGTAAAACTGATAAGACAAAAATAAAGAGCTGAGGTGGGAGTGTAAGCTTGTTCTGTCACTTTGGAACGCAGTATGGGGGTTTCTCAGAAAACTGAGAATCAATCTCCCCAAAGACCCAGCAATACCACTTCTGGGTGTATACCCTAATGATGCACAGTCATGCTCCAAAGGCATTAGCTCAAGTATGTTCTCATTATTATTAGCTCAGCATTATTTGTAATAGCAAGAACCTGGAAACAACCTTGATGTCCCTCAACTGAAGAATGGATTAACAAACTGTGATACATCTACACAATGAAGTACTACACAGCAGCAAGAAAAAATGATATCCTAAAATTTGCAGGCAAATGGATGGACTTGGAGAATATTCTCCTGAGGGAGGTATCACAAACTCAGAAAGATAAGCAGGGGATGTACTCACTCATTAGTGGTCTCTAAACAAACAAACAAGAAAATAGCCAAGCATGCCCAAGCTGCAAACTACAACCACTGAACAGCTTGGTATCAGAAACACCCTGGACTGACTCTTCGGATCTCACTCCACCTAAAGGAACACCTGACTCACTCTTGAGGGAGGGTAGACAAAACTGGATTTGCCAGGAGTGGAGACTGAACTAAGCATTATTGGGTCAGTGGGACCATGGGACTGTCTGCTGTCTGCCCAGGGAGAGGAAGGGGAGTTGTGGAGAAGAAAAAATGATCTGATGTGGCAGGAGGGGGAAGGGACCTTGAATAATGAAATACAGGGATAGAAAGCATGACTTCTTTGTTAATAATAATAATAATAATAATAATAATAATAAGTATACAGAAAATAAATAAATAAATAAATAAATAGCTGAGGTATACAGATATTTAAAAATTCTGAAGTTATAACTACGTGATTCCTCCTATTTATAACTAGAAAGACTAAAGTAAATTTGATAAAATTTCTAATGGAAAGTTTAAGTTTTTGCTTTTATTTTTTACCTACATGCCAACTGGAATAAATGCTTATGTTATAGTTTGCATTTTCAAAGGCTCTTCAAATTTTTATTTATTTATATATTTATTAATTTTGACAACCTATGGCTTTATAGTTTGGTGGTTGGTCTTTGGAGATAAGACCTAGTGTGAGTTCTTTAGACCCAGGCCTGGACACTGGGACCCTGATACCATTTTCCTCTCTCTTGTTTTTCAGGTAATATGAATTAAATAGATCTCTGTGCTATAATATATCTACAGTGTTGTAGTATAGTGATTAAGACTAAAAGCAACAGGGCTAAATCACCATTCCTTCACACTTCTAAACTTACTTGTCAAAATGAACTCCCTTTGTAACATGATTATGTTGGGTATTTTGTCACTAATGTTAACTAATGTACTTAAATTAAAAAAATGTTCCCTCTTCATGTCTCTTGTATGACTTTTGCCTTTTTAAAATTATAATGTATTAAAGGGCATGCTGTTCTTCCATAAATATAAAAAGAAGTCTGTGGTTGAGAAAAGCATCATGCAGTTCTATAAGAGGCAAAATAATTTTGTTGCATATTGGTCCTTAGTTCAATTTTGTATAAGGACTCATATGCAGAAATTATTTTTCGATATTTAGTGTAACACTAGTTCTTTCTTACACTCAAATAGCTCTTCAAATAAAACAAATACAAGTGAGAAAATCAAATAACTTGGAGAAGCATCATATTTGTATATATATGTATATATATATACATACATATTTGTATATACCTGCCATAAAATATTGGGCAAAATTCAAATTATTTATATAATATTGACTTATTTTTTGTGTATTGTAAAAATTTATTTAATACTTTTCATTATTGCTAATTAAGTGTTACATGAAATACATTTTAAATGTATTATTTTATCTAAAAAATGATGATTATTTGGTAAATTATGTATAACACACATAAGTGATATTTGCTTATGTTTATATAGTCACAATCACTGGCCTATTTTCTTTAGTTTATAACGATATTAGATCCAGTGTCTACAATGATAACCATGTCAACTGGTACACAATCATATCATTCTTACCCATGTTTCTCTTTGTTGTTCTTTCTGTGGATATGCTAATTTATATTGTGCAAAGCACGCTGCAGATGTAATTAAAATTGCTATCTTCAAACATTATCTTATTGCACCTCACCTCAAACTTCCTCCTACCTTAAAACAATGTATGATATTAAAAACTAAATCTTTCCTTGTCCTTGCCTATGTCAACTGTGCTTTCCCATCTGTCTCAGAAGGATGATTAATTGAAAGAGTAACTACAAATTGAACATTTAAGATTGGTTCAGTTTTGCTAAGAGATGCTTTCTTCCTTGTTGTTAACACTGTGACTTTCTCATGTTCTTTTAGACCTTATTCAAGAAATAAAACTTCAGGCATTGCATTGTTACCAGGTAGAACAGTAAGTAGCCTTGTACTACAGACTCAGGACACACACACACACACATACACACTACAGTACTTGATAATATTAATTAATAAAATAAAATAAAATAAAATAAAATAAAATAAAGAGGGTTTCTAGGAGTGGCCAGATGACTCCAGCATATAAAATTCTTTCTGTACGATCATTGATCATTAAGACATAAGTTCTGTATCAAATGAAACTTCAGTTTTCCCCAGTGGAGTCTGACAGGTGATAGAAACCACTCTTAAGGTCAGGCCTTAAGTCTAGCATAAGATGACCATTAAGGAATGATCTTAATGATATTTTTGGAAGTTTTTCCTTCTTAATTTTTATCATATCTTTAGTTTGTTTGTTTTTTACTTCACATGTCCTTTGCATATATATTATAAATTCTGGTTTGGTGTTTTAAGGGTATTATGGATTGTTTGATTTTGTTTTCATTATTTTATTATTATTCTTTTGATATCAGTTTGCTTTCTACAGACAGATGAGGACTTTAATGGAAGCAAGTTGTGGAGAATCCTTAAGAAGTTGGGGTAGGAAAACTATAATCAGAAAATATTCTATGAAAAAGCACATATGTTGACAAATGTCTGTTACCACATAGCAGAAAATGGGATAAACACCAGGGATCATTGGCCAGCATATCTACTAAAGTTAGGGAACTCTGGGTTCACTGAGAGAATCTCTCTCTCAAAAAAAAGTGATACACACTTTTGGCTTCCTTACTTATAAACACCGGTATCCATACCTCTACATATATTGTACAGAAACACATGCAACATATATGAACACATACACACACAATCACATACAATAATGAAAAAAGAAAAAAATATATGCCACTTTCCTGAATGGCCAAAATGATTGAACTATTTCTCAATAAAATACTAGCAAATCAAACAAAGGAGCATATAAAATTAAAGTATGTCATAATTAAGGGAATTTTTTTTTCTTGAATAATAAAGGTGGCTCAGAATCCACAAATTCCTTTTGGGGCGATATCTATGGGTCAATATCATTTTCTTTACCACTTGCTAAAGCAACCTTCAACTTTAGTCACTAGTCTGTATTTCTGCCTCCTTGTTAACTGAGACATTCCTAACCAGTCTCAACCACTGGCCTGTCACCTAAGTATGGCCTTGCACATCAACGTGAAAGCACCAGCAAGGACATCTTACATGATGATGGACAATAATGTTTTACAAACAAAAGGAGTTTGACTTACCACTGAGATACCAAGGCAACAAGACAAAACTATCTTTTTCATTTGTCTCCCTGGCTTGATTCATTATATGAACATCCAGCCTTTTCTCTTATATTTTTCCTATTATTCTGAATGTGTATCTCTTTTTCTGTGTGGGTATGTGTATTATGAATACTTGTGCTCCTAAAATTAAAAAAGAGTATCAGATCTCTTGGAACAAGAGTTACATAGAGGTGGTTATGAGCTGACACTACATGTTTTTAAGCTAGGAAACATAGCTCTAGTCCCTAGACTGGTTTTGGAAATCTAAGTGCATAAACTGATTTTGAATTCATGAACTTTTCATTAATTATTATTGTTTTACATGCACACACACACACTATTGAGTTTATTTAGTGTTGCTTCTATATAGACATGCTTAGGATTGACTACCTGGGGTTGCATAGTTTATCAGGGTTTCTTCACTAGAGAAAATGATTGCTCCTCAGTTGCTATTGATCACCTACAGCTCTCCATATACAGTTGTTGACTTGAGAAAATTTCCCTATTTATGTTGGCATGTCAACACATGTTGTAATTACATAGGTAATATTTGAGCACCATACTGTTGAAGTTTCATGAGTATGGTATCTGTGTAATACATAGAAAAGCCTGTCACAGCTGGTGCTCTGGTGCTCTGGTTATTCTAATATTTCTGACCTCCTTTCCACATGGAGCTTTAGGTTGTAGGAGTTATATAGTAGATGTACAAGTTGTAGTTAAGTGCTCCATATTCATTTTGCTCTGTATGTCACACAGAGGCATTTCCTCATCACAGTCTACACAAGAATAAGAGTTGAAGGGCTGAGGGAGTTCTGACCAAGCTTCCTAAGAGAAGTGTCTAACTGGACTTGTCCTTCTGGAGACTCACCGGCCTCTTCCATCCTGTGCACTCGCTTGTACTGTTGTACCCAGAGGCCAGACCTCCCAAAAGACCACCAAAAGACGTGTTCTATACAACAGCAAGAAGTCTCATAGCTTGCTTGTGACACAGTGGTCAGGTAGGAGTGACCCTGAGCAACAGGAGACAAGGGTTTTTCTTGTGCGGGGAGGCTCTAGGGGGTCCAGAGTTGAAAATGGACCAAGCTCTGGCTAGGAATACCTGGAATAAATTCACTGGTTCCTTTGAATTCTTTGAATTCTAGGGATGTTTTTTACATTTAGCAGAGGTCCTTTCTCCACATCAGCAGCTCAGCTGGTATACCTAGAAACTATCTGCTCCCTTCCCAGGAAAAGAATGTTTAGAATGTCAAGTATTTCCCCTTAGGTTGTGGCTTCATCCCGGATAGTGTCTTCTCATGGGACCCACAATAACAACCTAGGAGATTCATGCTCACAGGGGCCTCCCTTTCCTATCACCATCATTCTGTAGAAAATTAACACTCTCTTTCCAGCTCACATTTCCACAGAGGCTGGTCATGCTTCTCCTCTCCAAACTTCTTTCCTACACAGATCCGTATTGGCTGTTGCTATCTTGAATGTTCTGAGAACTCAGTCTACCACTGCTCAGAGCTCCCCTTTCTCCAGGATGAGAGCAGCATATTAGCAGTCACCTCTACATCAGGTTTTTCCCAACCCTATCTTCCTTTTCGAATTTTCACCCCCTACACTACAGTGCATTCAGTTGGGTTGCAATTAAGTCACCTAGTGGGTGCAGGCAATGTAACTTGTATCCAGTACAAAACAGTGAGTTTCATCTGCCTACTGAAAGACTGAGTAGAAATGATGGAGAAGCTATAGTGTCCCTCTGCCCCTTCTCAGGGCTTCGGGACTATGACCACCTGAGAGTAAAGAAGCCAACAGGAGTTTTCTTTTGGAAAGCTTCTCTTTCCAACTTCTTAGGTCTCCAGCCAATCAGAGAACCCAACCCTCTTTCTGACTACCCCCATGGCATCTCTATTCAAATTGCAAAATGAAAAGATCAAAGACTTAATGGGGTAGAGCCCAATGCACTCCTCCCAACTCCACTACTGGGAAAGCAAGTGGAAAGCCAGGCAGGGGAGATTCCCTCTGAGATTTCTAGATTTGTGACCACAGATACATGGACATTGCTTTAACCTGAGAAATACTTAACTAGTGAATTAGAAAAGTAAATCTTCCTTCAACAAAACATTAAGCTTTCTTATAGAACTCTCCTGTTATTTTATAAATGGTAAAAATCACCATCTTCATATAGTCCTCCATGTTTCATAACAAATGACCACGTGAGAGAAAAAGCTTCTTTTCTTTAAATATTTTTATCCTAATTTCTATGTTTAAAATCATTTGTCATGACACTAAAATGCTATAAGCATGATTATTTTTTAAAAAAAGTGTCATATACAATACAGTTGTTCTTTATCTTTGACTATAGATTTTTATTTTCTCACATTTGTAACAAACAGATCTTCATCTGACTTTTATGTGATCAGTAAGTACAATCAGATATCTCCTGGAATAGGCAAGCCTTTCAATTCCCTCTCACCTTTTAGTGTCAAGTATTTTCTGTCCTCTGCATTATTACCAATAGATAGACAACCATGGTGTGCTACTTCTCAAAATATATATTAATATATATTAACATAAAAAGTTACTTGGCTTTGAATCTTGTCAGATAATGCCTAAATCATTTGATATATTCCTTTTGTTTTTCTTGAGAATTTCATTGAAGACATATATGTACATATATACAATATTCTTATTCATTCACAAAATATTTCCAAATTCTCTCCCCTCACTTGACATGCATCTTGATGGTCTTTGTCTAAAAAAAAAATAGGAGAGACAAAAAATGAAAAAAGTCACAGAAAACCATGAAGACTGACTTGTGTTAACAAACAACTCTTCAGGATTAGGCATGCAGGAGTGTCGTTTATATGCTCAGGTTCACTCCATTGAAGAAAATTGATTTTGCCTCTTTCAGCAAGTATTCTTTGTGCTAACTTCTTGGCCATGCATGAGAATTTGTGTCTACTAACACTCCTGGACTAGAGCATGCTGTCTGGCTTGAGTTTCTGTATTTCTTGCACTTGCTATTGTAGTGCCGTGTGCATATTCCTTGTTGACAATGTTCTTTCCTTCAACTCATTCACCACAATTTGCTCTGAAAATTTTTCTGCACCCTTTTGGCCTTAGATTCCTGACCCTTAAAGAAAGGAGTATAATAAAATGTCCCATTAGGGGCTATATACTCCAACATCACTCTTTGTGGATTGTTAAGTTGTGGGTTTCTCTGTTAACTAGCATGTACTGAAAAAAAAAAAAAAAAAAAAAAAAAAAAAGCTTCTCTGGTGAGAGTAGAAACATGTACTAATTTATGGGTATAGCAGTTTGCACTCCCTCTTTTTTTTTTTTTTAAAAAATTGCTTTTGCTTTTGTGAGAAAAGGTTTCATGATTGGCATTGAATTCATTGTGCAGTTGGTAGATGATCTTGGCTTCCTGATTGTCCTGCCATTACCTTCAAAGTACTGGAATTAGAGGCATATGCTAGAACATATGCTTTAATTTGGTGCTGGAGGTTGACCTCAGGGTTTAGAGATGCCAGGCAAGCAATCTCTCACTGAGTAACATCCCAAGATATATACGTTAGTAAACTTTTTCATAGTTTCCTTCATGTCTTTGCTTTTCAGGCCCTCTCTTGGAACCTAGAAAATACCCTTATTTATGACAGCTAAAGTGAAATTATTCCTTTATGGTAACAGAAAAAAAAATCCTGTTTTATAAAGGTCATCTATCACTGCTAAAGTGTCTTCTTTGCCTCTCAATAACAATTAAAACAAATACTTGCTAATTCCTTTACAAATTTATTCTCTTTACTTGATTTAGGTATATCATACTTTCAGAAGGCAGAGGTGGCACATACATTTAAGCCCAGCATACTGGAAGCAGACACAGGACGATCTCTGTTTTAGGGCTGCTTGGTTACAGAGTGACTTTCAGGACAGCCAGGGCTAAATAGTAACATTGTAACAAAAACAAACAAACAAATAAACTACCATTTTTTATTTCTGTATTCAATTACTCAAGTATTTTTTGTTTTATATATTTTTAAAATTCTCATATGCTCTCAGTTTTTCCTAGAAAATACTGTTTATCATCACTTAAATTATTATTATATCAAAGATTAACTTACTAGATGTGATATGGAATAAAGCTGTTATAATGAAAATTTAGTCATTTATTAGAAAGTGATCATTGAGGAGGTATTTATTTTCTCATGTTCTCATTTTGCAGTCTCTGAAATGAAGAGGCTATTGGCATCTGCTCCTTAATTTCAATTTTTAAAATAAGTAAGTGAAATGACTTAGAATAGGGTTTGAGATGAAGTAAGATCTAAGCACATGTCAAGTACAGATATAATAATAGTTTCTGTGGTTGTAATTCTACTCAAATGACAATAATGTATATATGTCTCAAAATTACCCTTTAGAATAGTGAGTCTGTCCTTGGATCCCACTCCCCCTAGAGGAACACCTGACTCAGTCTTGAGGTTGGGGGGAGAAAATTGGATCTGCCAGGAGTGGAGACTGAACTAAGCAATATTGGGACAGTGGGACCATGGAAGAGTATGCTGCCTGCCCAGGGAGGGAATGGGGAGATGTGGAGAAGAGAGAATGACCTGATGTGGTAGGAGGGGGAAGGGACCTTGAATAAAGATATACAAGGATAGAAAGTGTGACTTCTTTGTTAATAATAATAATAATAATAAGAAGAAGAAGAAGAAGAATATTGGGTCTGAATTTCTTATGAAAATAATATTTATTTTTCAATTAATATCAGTAGATTTTATTCAGTAGCATCCTCACTCACATAACAATTTCATGGAAAATTCTAGTACCATAAATAATGTTATTTACACATTACTCCAGTCCCTGAAGATGACAAGATTGCTACATATGTGAGATTACAATAAAATAAATTTTTATAGATTTTTTTTTCCTTTTCTGGTGCTGTGATCCAGGTCTGAGTTAAATGGTACCCTTCATGACACCATATCAAATATTCATTGGCAATACTCATACATGAAGCAGGAGTTTCAATCTGATATAGTTCATCTTTCTCAGAGAGCTGTGAACAAAAGAGAGAAAAGATAAAATACCTGTAATTTATTTTGTCTACATTGAATGATTATACCCATGTATACAGAGCTTAGGATGTACTATTTTTTTATAATACTTTTTGTAATATCAAGTTCTCACTATGGTTTCAAGGTCTATAACAAAGTGTTTCAAAAGCTTTTGGCTGACATTCACATGTTCAAAGCTAAACCTTCCTGTCAGGAAGTAAAAATTTTCAGTTGGCGCTCAGTCCTTACCCCCATCTGCTCCTGCCATTTCCAGCTGACTCCTTATGGTCCATAAATAGAGAAGAGACATAAGGGTCTCATTTAGCTAAAATAAGAATAGTAGATACACCTTGGCTATAGAGCTGCTATGACATCATGAATTTAAAATACTGAATGGAAATGTGTGGAAATTTGATCAATTCTGTTCTACTTGCTGACATTCCAAGTTACAAAGAGGAAATCTGATTTACTGGAAGGACAATCCTTTAATTTATGGAAAATTTCATGTCTTACAGGACTCTGGATTACTTTTTTGTCTTTACTGATAGATTATATCCAAAACTTTAAGACAATTGCCCATCTGGACAATTTACCCAGATATTCTCACAGTATACAGAAGTATTCAATAAATAATCACACACTGTTGAAAGTGTTAAGGGAGATGTAATTCACACCTTTATGTGTTTAACCAGATCATTTGTATAACAGTGTCAGAAAAAAATGCAGATTTTATGATGGTAGGAAAGAAAATAATTAACATGAAAGTGTGAAACCCTGAAAGGCATTTTTTCTTTAGGTAACATAAAATTTTCAGAGACTCTCCAGACACACACACACACACACACACACACACACACACACACTTCATGTATATTTATTGCTGTGCCATTTCTTCTCTACTCAAGCTAAAACAAAATGAGTCATCTCCTTTGATATTATATACACAACTGCAATGCTGCTGTAATATCACTGGGGCAAAAAGACATTGGTGTGATGGATGATTACTGTGACTTGCACTCTGAGGTTATAGGATATAAATTTTCTCCTCCAAATAAGACATCTCAGTTGAATTTCTATGTTAGCAATAGTTATGAATGAAACAGGTATGTTAGTGCTCAACTTCGATATGAGCAATCAGGTGATAGAGGTATGAAGATGATGATTAATATGAGTTAAGTTTATGTAGTGATTTCCAGACTAGCCAATTATACATAATGACAAATTGTCTAAAAAATAATCATGGAAACTTGCATTATACTTCTGATGAAAAATCATGAATAGAAAAATTTTAAGAAGGTGAAATATAGCATTTGTTTATTGAATTTATTCATCTAGATAAAATCAGCTGGGTATAGGTGAAGAAAAAGCAGTATGAATACTAATTCAGCAGTCACTATGTGGCCAAAATTCAAAACTCCTGTTAGACTAGCTCATGAATTTTGCAAAGATTTATAAGTGCACAGCCTCTAAATCTAACCTTGTATTTTTAATGAAGTAATGTTATTCTACATATAAAACATTCACAAATAAAACTGTGCATTTTTAATTTTAATTATATACAACATTCTTGAAATTCTAGATAAAATGCAGTATCTGATTCAATATAACTACATTAGGGCCTAAGACTCTGTAATAAATCCCTGATTTCTGTTGCTGTTCTTGCTTTGGAAATTTCATTTTTTAAGTAAAAAATAAAAACATTTTATATATTTATTTCTTAGTTTTATAATAACCTAACCATTATTAAAACTAATTGGCAAGCAATATGTCATATAAATAAGTTTAACATATAGAAAAGAATATATAAAAGTTATAAAGTATTACTGCATTTCTATGTTAATAGTCATCTATACTACTTATAAAAGTCTAATCCTTTCTTTCATAAATATATTTAACATTGTTTAACTTTTTAAAGTTGATAAAAATCATCAAAAGAATTATGATTCTATATATATAAGACTCATATAATGTCACTGTAGTGATCTCGATCGTATTTGTAATAAATAAATACAAAGTCTAAATTTATGATAATAAAATGACTTTAAAGCATAATCATTATTTTTGGAACAGCAGAAATTACCTGTTATTACTGTATAATATTACACTATTATTAGTTTTTATTTTTTTATTAAAAATAGAGTTCAATACAATACATCCCAAACATAGTTCTCTCTTTCTCCATTTTTCTAGCTTCCTCTAATGTCCCTTCTCTTCCAGATGCACTCCACCTCTGTTTCCTTTCCAAAAAATAAAAAAAGGCCTCTAAAAGACTGACAGCCAAACAAGACAAATGAAGATACAATAAACAAGACAAAAGTCCTCATATAAAGGCTGTACAAGGCAACCCAAAAGGTGGAGAAGACTCTCAAATTCAGGGTAAAGAGTCTGAGGTACATGTACTTCCACTGTTAAGAGTCCCACAAAACCATGTAGCTGAAAACCATAACATATGAAAAGAGAACCTGGTACAGCCACATGTAGGCTGCATGACTACTTCTTCAGTTTCTGTGAACCTGTATGAGTCCCCATTAGATGATGCAGTGGACCATATTCTACTGGTATCCTTTGTCCCTTCTGACTTCTGTAGTCTTACCTCTCTGTCTTCCACTGAGAGATTCCTGACATCTGGGTGTAGGTACCCAATGGAGACCTTAAACTTAGAAAATATTATATTGAAATATTTAGTTAAGTTAACCAATAATAATAATAATAAAATAATAATAATATATGGAGTTCTCTCAGTCTTTTTCTGGGTAACATTTATGACACTCTCATGTAAACATGCTATACTTTATATTTACTCTGGATTTATGCTCTGGGTTATTCAAGTTTTCATTTAAACTATGCATGGTTATAACTGAAATTGTAAAATTTGCTAGGTTCATTTATCATCAAGAAGCTTTTCTATCAACAATAATAGCAGCTGCATCTTTTGCTAATATATACATACTATATGGACATAAATATATTTATAAATACGCAAGGAAATACATATAAAGTATTGACATGCTACATAGCTAAATTCTATTTAGTTATAATATTAAACAACATTGGGGCTTTACATCTTAAATCTGTATTACCTATTCTGTAGCATCTAAAATAATTTAAATGTACAATGCAAAACAAAATTTTTAAATATAGTGCAACTCTCTGGTCTCAAGGGAAATAAACAAATTAAAATAATTTTTATTTTTAGTGGTCTTATCTGTTTCAAAAAATATTTTCTTGAAATACAAAATTGCTTTGTATAATAATAGTGCAAGTTCTGGTATTAAAAATAATTGATCTCTGATTTTTCATGTAACTGGACCAGTCTGTTGCTGACAAAGAATAAAGAAATCCTCACTCTATTTCACCAACACTTGCTGAGCCACCTTCATCTCCACTCTAATCTCATTTGATAGAAAATCGTAGCAAACTAAAAGTCCTTCAATGAACAGATAGTAATTAAATGCTATAAGTATAAAGTAATATTCACCTCTAATAAAAAGTAAAATCTGCTGTCTGGGGGGGGGAAATGGCATCTTTTGGGCATCCTAAAAGCAAAAATTTTGTTTATTGTCAAGTCCTGAAATATGTAGCTTGTATCATTTGTTATCCAGTCTCTGCATAACAGGAAAAGTGCACACTTTATGTCAAATCTGTGAAGCTGATTCATCTCAGCTAGCCACCTCAAAATTGTCCTGAGCAGTTTGTAGTCCAAATCTGATCTTTGGTTGGTGTTTGTCAGCCTGGTGGCTTTGTCATAGGACTTGCTTTAGTTTCAGAGATTTACTTCATCATCAGCATAGTGACATACTGGCAAATGTGGAGGAAAGGAGAGCCATTGACCTTAGCTTAGGCTTCTGAAACCTTGAAGTGTACTCCCAATGACATCCTTCCTTTAACAAGTTTACCTCTTACAATAATCCACCTTCTAATCTTTTCAAATAGTGACACTCCCCTATGCAATCAAATATATGAGTGTATATAGGGCCTTTTTATTCAAACCACCACATCTGTACCTAAAATTACAGACAATACTTACAACTGTGTGTACACTTATAAAAATAGAGTGTAAATGAAATTCTCCCATATGGGCTAACAATGCATGAACAATTTGTTCTCCCAAATAAAACCTAAGAAACTTCTTCTCTAGTTGTTGATCAGAGCTGTCCAAGAGATTTGCAAAATGTTACAGACTACTATTAATGTAATTTGATGTGCTCCAGATGTAGAAGTTAAGTTCCTGTTGCTAAAGACACCTTAAATTTTGGACCTGGAATCCAGAGGATCTTGCATTAGATTTGCTCAGAAAACCATCTCTCTGAGGATAATTTTCATGGCACAAGAAGGTACCATCTAAGTTTCTAAGGGGAGAGGGATCAACCATTCCATACCAAGCTATGGTACCCATGATCCATAAGTATAATCATCATTTCTTTAGAGCCATAGGACACGATATTAGTATTCATAACCTGGCACCCATCAAAAGTTTTCCAAATAACAGCTCTCCAAATGAAATTAAGACATTGTCAACAAGACTGAAAATATGTCTGGTGCTGTAAAACTTAACTAATTACCTGGTGCTATTAAAATCAGAAGATCCTGAAGAAAACCTAAAAAAATACAAAAAAAATTTACAAAAAACAAAAGAGCAAAACAAAGCAATTTACTAAACTAGCATAATTCCTAACTACAATCTTAACATATATCCTTGCACACACAGATAAGTTTACTTCTCACCCCTAATTAAACAAACTTCTGTTTGAAACAGATGGAGACCATTATAGGAAACTAGAACTGATTAAATGCCGAGAACAAGAGATCATATGGTGCCAAGTCCCAATGAGTACATCCATAACACAATTCCCATATCCAAAGCTCAGGGTTAATTGCAGAAGTAGTGGTGTACAGATTGAATGAGCCACAGAACCAGGAAATTTGCTGTGATATTGTGTCCACTAATGTCAGAGAGGTTACACCTATGAAGTTTCATCAATATGGCTCCCTAAATAAGATCTGAACAATGATCATACCAATAGATAAGCTAACAAGGAAATTGTGTAGTTTGAAAAAGAAAGGCTCCCATAAACTCATATATTTAACTGCTTAGTCACAATGGACTAGAACTATTTGAAATGATTATAAATATTATAAGGGATGACATTGTTGGAGTAATTGTGGTCTTGTTGAAGGAAATATGCCACAACGGTCTGCTTTTAAGTTGTAAAAGTCCATTCCAGGCGCAGTCTCTTTCTTTGCTTATGAATCAGGATGTGGTTCTCAGCTATTTTTTTCAGCACCATGACTGCTTGCCACAATGCTCCCTGTGATGATGATAATTGTTGTGTGATATTTTGATCGTGCTCTGGCAAATAAAGCTAGCTTGAAATAAAAAAAAAGATGGAGCAAGGCACTAGCTGACAGAGAAGAGATAGGAAGTAGTAAAGCAGGGCAGAGAGAAGATCTCAGCTGATTTGAAGGAAGGATTGGAACAGGTGGGGGAAGGACAGGCAGCTTCTCTGCTTCTTTAATCTCAGGCTATTTACCTAATATCTGACTCCTGAATTTTTTATTGATAAAGATTAATTAGATTACCATTAACACATCATGTGACACTCAACATGGAGCTTGTCGTGACTGCTGTAGAAAGGTTGACAAAGGAAAATCCTAGACTTACTCAAAGGGCTTTGGAAAAAAAAATAAGAAAAGCCAGCCAGTGGAAGAGTAATTTGACAGGTGCAGCTCCTGTTTGAAGCTCTGGCAGGTGCTGGGAAGCCACAGGGAAGTGGCTTTCTTATGAATTCGTGACAATTTCAAGGTGGCTAGCTGAAATGGTTTACTCTCATAGACTACCCTAGCCAGAACTTGAGATAAATCCTGCACTTTCACATTACACATAGACTGAACAACAAATGATACAACTAACTCTCCCAGGACTTGGCAATTATGCCATTTTTTTAAAGGGTCCTCTATTGATGCTGTCATCTCCAGACAATAGGAAGTAAATTTAAGAACACAGGATCTATACCAAGAGGTGGATTGTGTGGTTTTTGATCATTCTGTGAGTTATGGAATTTTTTTAATTACGGGGTTGGTTACAAGTTGTTATTAATAAAAGGGTGAGGATATAGAAATGATGAGACAAAAGGATAGATTATTGTTCTGACTATGATTTTTTTTCTGCAAATAATTTTTCTAGCAAAACCACCATACATTGTAGCCAGAAGTTTCTGGCACATGCAGCCTAAGGTTCAGACCTGTAGTACCACAATTGCTTAGCCCCAAATAATCACACAAAGGCATATATTAGTTACAACTATTTGGCTTATGATTCAGGCTTATTACTTCCTAACTCTTACAACTTAACCCATTTCTATTAATCTATTGTGTCACCACAAGCCTTGGGACTTACCTGTCTTGCTTCCTTGGGTAGGAATTCTAAGCATTTTCTGTGACTCTGCCTTCCTTACCCTTTATCTATGCTTGGGTTTCTCCCCTCTAAACTTTTTGCTATAGGCAAGACCAAATTTTATTTTGTTTTTGCTTTTTTGTTTGTTTTTCTTATCCAAAGGTAAAGCACAAGATATAGAATCACTTCCCTTTTTCAGTCTATTCAAAAAGGAAGGTTTATATTTCAACATAACAAAGTTACATATAACAAAACAGCTATCAAGCAAGAATTATAGTTACAATGTCTAGTCTTTGTATTTATTAAAATTAAAGAAAATATTCTATTATCCAACTTATTCTTTTGAGTCCAAAATTTTATATATAATTTACCTTTTACCTCTTATTGTTATTAAGGAAAACTATAATTATAACTATTTAATATTCAGTTCTATCAAAACCCACAGAAGGATGTAGTTTTATCAGAGTAAACATGAAGTACATTGCAAGCAAATTCCAAATTATGGAAATGACAGAGACATCTGGCTACCTGGGCAATTATCCAAAATTTCTTTGTAATATTGAGTCATCCATTTTCAAACCTATAGGCATATAGTTTCTGGCATAACTTTAAATAAAGCAAGAAATTTGAATGAATGTTCAGTCCCTTTTGTCAAGGTTTGTTGGTTGCTACTCCCTGAGTCCTGGCAGTCTCTATGATGCAGATACCTGAAGAAGCATCTCAGCTTGTTTGGGCAAAGTACCAGAGGTCAATTTCCTGTATGTTCTGCATGTCCACGTTGTACAGCATACTGTCAAACAGTCAAGACAAAAACAACCTCTTGCCCAGTGGCCAACCTTTGCCACAAAAGAGTCAACTCCACATGGAATTTTTTTGATGTCCATTATCTTCTTGAAGTAAATTTGGGCTGCCAAACCTAGACATATCTTACTGTCCAGAAAACTCTAAGTTAAAAAAATATCTTAAATGCCATATTCTATAGGTATTTGAATTATTTGAGATTACCTATCTAATTGAAATATATATTACTTCTCTATTTATAACCCTAACATGACTGTAAGTTTGATTATTACATATGACTATTCTATATTACCTAAAAATAAATTCCAATGTAAAGAAATGGCATAAACATAATATCTTAAACAAAAGTAGAAATATCAATACAGTATAAGAAAATTGACCTTAAATTTGTGTCAATAAACCAAAATACATGCTAATATAAATGACTTTGAGATTAACAGCTATTTTTATGGATTAAAGTCGATTCAATAATTTAAAAAGCATTTCTATATCATATTCCCCTTTTTTTCTAGAAAGAGATTGACTATAGCCATTAAACAGTTATGATGAAAACAAACATTTGTAAATAACATTTTGGGAATTTGAGATTACTTTTAATTATGTTTTCTGGTGAGTGGGGTGCTATCAATCTTATAGGGATCCTCAGGCTGGATAATCTTTGTTTGTAGCCTTGAATCTTTTCCCATCAAAGATTTTTCAGGGGTTCTTCCATGATCACATCTGTTTTTTTTTTCTTAATATAGAATAATTCAATAGCATCTCATTTTTGCTTGGGAAAAAACTCTTCTCCAATCAAAATAACTTTTTTTTTTTTTTTTACTTCAATTTCGACGTCAAGGCATTTACAAAATATATAGATTGAATTAATCCAGCAGCAATTGATAGGATTTTGTTTTAGCCTCTGAAACCATGTCTTTCCCTGAGTTTTGATTTTAAGTCCCATTTAAAAAGAATCCCAACCTCCAGACACTCTCTCTTGCTTCTTCCTTCCCTGCTCTCTCTCTCTCTCTCTCTCTCTCTCTCTCTCTCTCTAGTATGCACGTGGTTGGAAGTCAAGTGATTGCCATCTTTGATTTGGGTGGAAGTCAGCCTTTAATTTTGGTGGAAGTCAGTATATCTTCATCTTTGGTTTTTGCAGAAGTTAGATGACTGCCATCTATGTTCTAGGCCCATTTGCAATCAGTTCACTGCACCTGAAAAAAAGTTTATTTAGTTGGCCCTTTGACAAACTGTTCTATTTCTGGAGAGCAAAGTATACCTTTTGAAGCTCTGATTATGACAACAATCAAATCCAGTTTGAAGCAGCTACCGAAAAAATGCATCATCCCTTGCCCCTGAGACAAGCTTAAAAAGAAAGCCTAGAGCCATAGCCTGCATCATAGCTCTTTTTGATACACCAAGCCAAACATGTTCTAGCTGTTTTCAGATCCTAATAGATTCCATGTGATTTCAATGCAACCTGCCATCTCAGTTCCTCCAAGGGACAGATGCCTACCTCCTAGATAATAGCTAGCTACCTTTCCCACCCTTTGCCATTGTTCTATCTTCCTACTCTGTTACAACCCACAAGGACAGAGAATTATGCATCCACATTCATCCTCATCAATAATCCACATATATACATATATATGTGTAATCAAAGTGTGAGGGATGTTAGGATTCTGTTCTAGCCTCAGAAGCCCAGCCTCACCCTGAGTTCTAATGTCAAGTCCCATGTAAGAAGAATTCCCATCACCCAACACTGTCTTGTTTATTCCTTCCCAGAAGTGCTCGCTCTCTCTGTTTCTTTCTGTTTTTTCTCCCTCTCCATCCCTCCCATCTCTGTGGTATTATTGTAATTAAGTCCTTCTATGGAGAAGCAGTCTTAGTGTATCCTGCCACCTGCACCTCCCACCATGCATCCTGTAACCATGGGGCATGAGACTTCTCTATTCATAGACATCCACCAGCTAAGCAGGGAAAAGCATCATTGTATCATACTAGATCAATCATGATTACAAGAGCATTTGTAATCAAATATCTCTGAGCTATTCTTGTTCCTTCTTTATCAGTCAAACAATTCAAAAGCAACCTAACATACAGCGTCCAAATTCTCTGTGTAAGATTTTAAAATCTTTCCATATTGATTCCATTTCTGTTTTAATGACTTTATCCATTTTTTCTTTTTTTCCCTAATCCTATGTATATTTTAAAACACATGCTTTAATCTGCTAAACCCAGATCCTTAGTCTTCCTTCAAAGAAAGTTTAGTTTCTTAGCAGAGGTACTGACAAGAGCCACATTTACCATCCAAACTCTGGTGAATTTGAAAGTCCACATTGCTATCAAGAATAGCATCACTCTCCACTGCTCAGGAACTCCATTTATATTTGGCAGCAGGGACTTTTAAAAGAGCCACACAGTTTTTGCCATAAGGCTGAGTCAGGAAGTCTCAAAGGACTGGTGCCTCTGCTTGCCTCCAGCAAACAGAACTGATCTAAGAAAACTTTGCTACTATAAAGCCTTGTTTGACTGTTTCCATTTTGGTCTGTATGAACAGCAACCTTAAATCCATCATATGAAGCTTATACTTGTATTGAAGCTCCTATGAGAATTCAAAAACGAGACTTGTTTCAGTTTAAGCTGTACCATGAAGCCCAGGATTTTGTAGCTCAAAGTGGTACACCATTCTGTACCATGGCCCACTTGAGAGAAAGAGCTAGAAAGCTGTTTTGTCTGTTTCTATGCTTAATATGGATATGAGTTTCCCACTCAGGGACTCCATTTGCAGCCAGATGTTCCTAGTCCATTGGGTCCAAGGTCTGGACTTGCAGTACTGTAGCCACTTAATTTCAAATAATTACACAAAGGCCTATATTAATTACAAAATATTTGCCTAATGTCTCAGGCTCATTACTTGCTAGTTCCTACAACTTAACCCAACCTATTTCTATTAATCTATTGTATTGCCACCTGACTCGTTGCTTACTTCTGTTTCATTACATCTGGTTCTCTGAATCCATCCTCCTTCCACCTTATCTATGCTTGGATTTCCCAACTGCCTCTAAGCTGTTTTGTCATAGGTGAAAATAATATTTTCATTATCCAGTGGTAACACACAGCCTACAGATAGACATACCACATTTAGACTGCCATATATATCATTATATTACTCCATATACTATTGCTTCTGACAAAGGAACTCAGTTCACAGATCTTTTCATTTTATTCCTTTAGAAAACTATGACAATTAAAATAATATATTTCTCTAATCTTACATCTCAAACAAATATTCCATCTCAAAGAATTACAGGATATTGGGGACTACCTAAATTGGGGAAATAGTACTTTTATAAAATAGACCCATGATTTTTAATTTAGTTAAGTGATTACACCTAAAATTAAGTACATGAAAATAACATGTGGACTGAGATGTTTATATTTATATATTTATGAACATTAAAGAGAAAAAAGAAAGAGAGGGTGAGAAGAAAAACAATTATGGAAAGGAGGACAAATTTGAGAGAGTAAAAGGGGCTAGCAGAAGTGTCGAAGGGAGAAAAGCTAAGGGGGGGATTCTGTGACTTCATTATAGTAGAAAGAAAAAATACTATTTAAATGTCATAACATATTCTACCACTACCTGCCTGGTTTTCAGATTGAAATAATTAGCAAGCTAGGGAATTATAGCACAGACATAGGTACAGATAATTGTGTTGAATTATGTCATAGAATATTATAAAGACACACCACTACCTTGTAAACACTTCAGTTTAATTATGTGCAGCAGAACAAGGAGGCTTGGCTTCTATTATTCAGGGGTATCCTATATTTAGTGAATTACAGACTGCAGTTCAGCTATTCCAACAATGAAGGCTGACTGTAAAGGAAAGTTGAATAAATAAACTTTGCTTAGTTCACAAGCTTGTTGCCTTAGTTGGTCTTTGTAGTGAGAATAAGGCATTATTTGCTTTGAACTAGGGGAGTGAGTGGTCTTTAGGTCTTGATGGTCCATGAACAGGGCATGGCCAGGCCAGTCTAAGACCCAGTCTATGACATTTTTCCTTCTTGTTTGTTTCTTTCACTTTTGGAGAGAAGATTTAACCCATTAGCACTGCCACTGTGTAAAACAATCAATCTTTCCAGGCATTTCCCTAAGGTTCAATCTTGTATCAGTAAGTATTTCATATAAACCACTTAATAAATACTAATCTTTTATATAATTAGTTGCTACTGAGTAATACCTACATCAGGTCTTTAATATATACTGGAAGCCCAAAGAAGTAAGTAAAGAAGAAAGTTCTACTGCCAATGAAGGAATGGACTTGGTAGCCAGGTGAAAACAAGTAGACAAACGGGGAAGTTTCCTTATTCCATGTCCTTATATAGGCTTCTAGTATGTGTGGTCAAGATTAGTAGCAGGCTTTTTCAGTTTAAATGATCTGGAATAAAAGGTGCGCCTTCCTCAAAGATGTAAATTGTTAGTGAGTCTTCCTACTTCAATTTAAGCAAAAATGTCTTGCAAGTGTGCCTTCCATTTTTGGATTTTTAGTTCATTTTAGTGCAGTATGGTGGTTTCTCAGAAAACTGAGAATCAATCTCCCCAAGGACCCAGCAATACCACTCCTGGGTGTATACCCTAAAGATGCACAGTCATACTCCAAAGGTATTAGCTCAACTATGTTCATAGCATCATTATTTGTAATAGCAAGAACCTGAAAACAACTTAGATGTCCTTTGACTGAAGAATGGATTAACAAGATGGTCCTTCAGGTTCCTGATTTGCAGACAAAATTGCTAGGCATCCTTCAGGACACAAGAAGAAGTGACTGACATACTATGCCAGATTTCCTTCATCACTGAAAGTTATACCAGAGCTCTGGCCTATAGGTTGAAGATACCACAACATTACAAAGAAACTCTGGGTGACTGTCCAAGCAGACAGGTTTCATCTTCTTCATTTTTAGATTTTGGAACTTGCTTGCACTTCCTGTTTATCTGGGTAATATTACATCCTTCTGTGGTCTTTGATGCAGTTGAACATTTGAGAACTATAGTTACAGTTTTTCTTAGTTGTTTTAAAAGGCAGATTAGAAAGGAAACTCTAGACTCACAGGATAAAGTAGACAATAAAACATTTTCTTTAATTTTGTTAATTACAAAAAAAAGAGAAATGGTCAGTATTTTCACCTGCATACTTAATTCCAAGAGGGGATCTTTGTAGGAAGTTGGTCACAGGCTACAGTCAAACAGTAGGAAAAAAATCTATGGTTATTACATTTTTTCCACACTGTTAACACACGTACATAAACCAGAGAAAGGCCATGTCATTAAAAAGAGTCTGACCAGGGAAATTCCTTGTTGTTCCTAAGTGATTCAGGTACAAGTGTACTAGACATGGCTATATTCATGTCAATGATCAACTATTACCCAGGCTTCATATGATTTCAATAGTATTCTGTCTTCTAAAATGTGTTAAACAGACAATAGTTTTGAGTTTTGGTAAATCTATATCTAAAGGATATCCAAATTG
Source organism: Sigmodon hispidus (assembly GCA_004025045.1). Classification (NCBI taxonomy): domain Eukaryota; kingdom Metazoa; phylum Chordata; class Mammalia; order Rodentia; family Cricetidae; genus Sigmodon; species Sigmodon hispidus. The sequence continues at coordinate 79,391 of PVIH01008219.1, forward strand.
GATAGAGTGGATAAGCAGAAGATCAAAATAGCACTTAAAATATTCTCTGAAGGTAAAATATTAGACTTTTTTCTTTTCTGTTACTGTGTTATGCTATTTGATTCTCAATTTTTTTATTTTTAAAAATATCTTTATATAAATCTGTGCATTTAGTTTAATTTTATTTTTATGACAAAAGCTAAAAAAAATCACAAACCTATAACTTAATAAGAATCTGTGAGATATTTAAAATGTCCATAATATGCTAAAGCTATGAGCATATTTTATTGTGTATGTTGTTAATATTTAATGTATATGTAATTTAATGTCAGTCTTTTTATAACTAAATGCAGTAACTGATGCCTAAATATCTGTAAATTATATACAGCAAAAATTAAACATAACAATGAGAGAATTTCATAGTAATCTTATGGTGACAAATTGTATCTATGTCCTACATAGGACAAAGCAAAAATTAACAATTTGCTCTTTACTTCACATTGCTTATGGTTTATCTCTCCTTTATAGAGTCCATGTATGATTATTGAGAATATCAACAATCAATTACCTTTTGTAATATAAAATAAGCAAACTAAGCTGAATTCTTTTATTGGCATGACCAGGTAAATAGGAGTCATCAAAGCATAACTTCACAAAAACTGAACTTCGAATAAGTCCATTTATATATATATATATATATATTTAAATTTCAGATTCCTTCATTACTTGTGAATCAAAATTTGCAAACAAAGAGAAAATTTAAAATGAAGATAGTTAATATTTCCAAAGAGCCAAGGGCATTTATTAGAAGTATATAAAAATAATTACTTATTTTAGCAATAAATATAACTATCTGAGCAGGTTATATTTAGGAGTATATATGTATACACATATATAACAATTAATGACAAAGAGAATATTGATTTGAAAAGGTAAAAATGCATATATTGGAGCATTTAGACAGAGGAAGATAAGTGAGAAATAATGCGATCATATTATATCATGAAAAATAAGACAATTGGAAAAAAATTTCCACAAGGTAAAACTATTAAAAATGTATCACAATATATATTGTTAAATATATATTCTTTTGTATTGGCATTTATAACATAACATTTAGCATAAATACCATTATATTAATATCCTATAAATTTTTAATATTCCTAATTTTGTCATAAATTCTCCATTTTATTTGGACAATTAAGAACCATATTTTAAAGAAAGTTGATGACAGAGATAATACATTGGAAATTCATACAAACATGCATATCCTGGTTTTTTATGTTTGACATCATTGAATAATAGAAGGTATAAATCATAAAATAAAATAGCATCACTCAAAAATGCATTACATAAAAATATATAACCACATTTTATGGATCAAAAAAAAATTAGTACCACAGACCATTGTATGATTCTATACATGCTTTTTACAGAATAATTGAGTAATTTGTTACTTTATGTCCTGTAGCTAAATTGTAATTGTAATACTGTTTACTCAAATACTTTTAAGGTTTGTTCCTGTTTAAATACAGGCCATATCATAAGGAGTACTAGTTATAGTGGAGGAATACATAAAGTGATAATCTTTGTTATAGCAAGTGAAAAGTTGTTTGAAACTGTTATATAATAAAATCCAAATAAGAAAATAGAGTCTCTGACTATGGACTGGTAAGCTACTCCAATGTTAGTATTAAAGTTTTATGTATGAATAAAGTTCTTATATGTAGACACTAAAAAATATAACCACAATAGAGACTGAAAATATTTACAATTTAAATAACAACTAGAAAAAATAAAAATGCAAAAATTTATTAGAAATTCAAACAAAATAGAGAAATTAAAAATGACAAATAATAATTACCCAGAAATTAATTAGAAGATGAGTTAAATTGCATATACTTTTATAAATTTCATCATATATAGACACAGGTACCCAGAGAAAATTTCAATAAAATACAATACATGATAATCTATAAATATAAAATTTGTTTTATATATATATGTATATATATATGCAGATTTCAAATTATGTCAAGAAAATGGAAACTATATAAGATAGATTTTGATATTATAGAATTTTGGTGGGGACAATGTTAAGACATAAAAATAGACATAAGCAAAGCTTCACATGTAGTTGAAGAAATATCAACTATTAATGGATGCTAAAATTTACTTTCTTCAGTCACACAAATTCAATGGATGCCTACATGCCTAAGTGAGTTATAAAAAAATGAAAGACTCAAAAGTACTTGAATTTAGAAAAAAAGATTTATAGGTGGAATAGAAGACTTTTGAGGTATGCATGTATACAGAGGATCAAAATACATCATACAAGTTTGTAAAATCATTAAATAATAAAGTAAGAATTTAAAAAATAGTTATATATAGGTACTATACTATGTGAATTTGCATTTATCTATAGTTTAAATACAATATGCTTCTATAAACACAGGGAGGAATGCATAGCTTTTTGGAGATGTCCCTTCACATATGCTTTTGGTTTCCTATAAGTATTATAAGTATATTGTGGATATATGCTGTAGCTTAGATTTGGAATGTCCCCCAAAAGTGATTAGAGTACTTGATCTCTTACTAGTGGTATTGTTAAAAAAGCAACTAGATGGTGGGAGTTTGAAGTCTTAGCACCCTCTAGTTTGGTCTTGCTCTCCCCTCTGCTTTCTGATCCAACATTATGTCAATAATTCATGATGTGACCCAGTCTCAGGGAACAAAAAGCTGCTTACTATACTATGCCATCCATCTCATGACGAATGAGATTTTTAAAGTTTATAAGCCAAATATAAAACCCACTCCATTAAGTAGTCTCTTTGGGGGGATTTTTTTCACAACAATGGAAAAATTAAAATGATCTGAGAAGCCATTCCTCAAAAAACATATCTAGGCATGAGGAAACTTCTGAATATCAGTTTTCTACACTTTGGAGCTTATATATTTGAGGAGTGAACTAAAGTGGGGAAGACTAAATGCAACAGATTAGAGAAACACACATTTAGCAACAGAAAATTTATAAAATCTTCTTGTTAGATATAGAGAATTCATCCTGCGCTATGAATAAAGTTATATGCTTACTGCTGTAGAAAAATTCCAGTGTTAAAATATAACTGTGATACTCAAGAAAGTCCTAACCATGTAACACAGATCAACAGCATATAAACTGGAGGAATCTGAGAAATGTATGAAAGAGTGAAGTCTGAGTGAATGGCCACTGTTTTCATGAGTATGGCCATGTCAAGGACCTCAGAATGTCAAGCCAATTGAGGAACAGCAAAGCTTCATCCCTGCCTTTTAAGGTTTAGAAGCATGCCAAATGCTTTCTACAGTCCAAATGCAAATGTGGAATGTATAATATAGGTCATCATATTTTCTTTCCCTTGATTTTTATATTGTGAATACACAATAATATCTATTCTGAATAGATATTATTCCACCAGATAACCTAAACTTGTCTCACTCATTCAGCTTTATACCAGGAACATTGCTTCCTTTTTTGTAAATGGAATAACCCTGCTGTATTCAATATCTCACCTCTCTATTCAAATATATAATAAGTACTTCAAACTTCAAGGTACTGTAGTTTCTACAGATGAAAGCCCATGCCACTGGATGCAAAAGTTACATCTGTTTGTCCATCTTTTTGCATTTTCTTTATTACTTTTGGTCAAAGTCAGCTATGATCCTGTAGCCATTCTGAAATCATGAGGAGTCAATGGTAGTTTACTGCTATCTTCTTTAGTAACCTCTATACAGGAAAGGAAATAATTAATGAAAACATATGTTTTAAGCCTATTAGTATTTTATTATTTCATGAGGTTTAATTTATTTATTTTTATAATATTTTTATTTAAAAGTAATTTAACATATTCACCACTGTTTCCCATCCTTTGCTTCTTCCTAGCCATCTACCAGATTCCTCCACCCTATGCCCCCATCCATCCCTCAGAGAGGTTAAAGACTCCCAGGATGATTCAATACATTTGGCACATACAGTTGAGGCAGGATCAAGCCTATCTCCCCAGTATCAAGGCTGAACAAGGTGTTTCTCTGTAGGGAATGAGCCCCATGAAACCACTTCACGCACTAGGAATAAATTTTTTTCCCACTGCCAGAGGCTCCATAAACATCCCATACCTTTCAACTATCAGCTAAGTTCAGAGTGTTTAGTTAGGTTCCATTCAAGTTTCTCATCTGTCACTTAGGAGTCAGTGAATTCCAAATAGCTTAGGTCAGCTTTCTTTGTGAGTTTCCTCATCATGATATTGACACTTTTGCTCATATAATCCTTCTTCCCTAAGTTTGATTGGACTGAGAGCCCAACCCAGTGCTTAGCTGTGGATCCCTGCATCAGATTCCAATCATTGCTGAATGAAGGTTCTATAATAAAAATTAAGGTGGTAAATCACTTGACATTAGGAGAATCTCAGTCAGTTTATAAGCTATCAGGTTTAAGCCTATGTTTCTAGAATACTTAAAAATCGCACCAATGTACAGGTAATGCATGTGCATATGTGTGTAACAGAGCTGATTCCTTCAGAAATCTAAGGAGTTAAAAACTGCAATGTTGGTTTTCAACATCACTTTAAAATTCTGTTTCTATTTCACTTGACATCCAACTAAATTCTTAGAAGCTTGGAGTAGCCTCTTGAAATTCTTTCCTATAATTTGAGAATATTCTATATTGCTACAGGTATTTCTTTAGCTAAAATTTTGAATGGCAGACATTTCCTTTAGGAAATTTAATATAGGATTTATGAGTCAGTTTGAGGCCATGTAAACTAAAGTATTTGTATGAGTCTGCTAATGCACCTGTGTCCATTTCCAAGAGAAATACAACATTTTGAAAGTAATAGATAATTATTACGGCAGGAAGAAAAGTCCTTGTCATAGAGAGAAAATGATAGATAAGCTTTCAGTAACTTTAGAATTGGTTTCCATAGAAGTCTAAATACACTTCTTTTCTTAGGTGCTTTGAAAGGCATAGCCATTTATAATAAAGTCTTTCTCTTATTTGTTCATTCTCTATTATCACTTTTTACTCATCCATTTTTTTTTTCATTTGGGGGAGGGAATTGTTTACAAACAAACTATCTGATAAGCATTTAGACACATTAAAAACATTTTACAGTAGTCTGTGGCACTCTTATGTAGAACAGTAATTTAAGAGTTTTCCTATTTCTGTTTTACAGTGGTTTGTTTCTGGATGTTTTCATTTTATTTGTCTATGTTTTATGATTTTTAGTTAAAGATTTTATTATCTTTTAGTTAAAGAGTAGTTTTTTAGATAAATTAAATTATAAAGAGATCCTATAAGCTTGTATTTTATAATTTATAAGAATGTAGAGGAATGTATAGGCAGAAAATATTCTTAACAAGATGGGAAGTGGTAGGTATGAAAAATAAACCATAATCTGGAAATAGAGTGTGTTTGAAGCCAGTTTAGAAGTAAGTATATGGACTTGATATTAATTCTCCCTTTTTTGTAATTATGAGCAATTTATCAACCCATATCCATTTGCTCCTTCTTAAAGGAGAGCAAATCAGAACCATGTGGTGATTCTTCTGTAAATGTGAAGTGAACAAAGTAAGCCTAGGTTAGAGAATATATTTTTCCCACTAGGTGTGTGTGTGTGTGTGTGTGTGTGTGTGTGTGTGTGTGTGTGTGCATGTGTGTTTTCCAGTTATGTATGGACAAGCATGGAAATGTTATATGCAGTCTTCTGGAGACCAGAGAACAGCCTTGGGTGCTGATCTTTACTTCCTACCTCATCTGAGACAGGGTTTTTAGATGATATTTTAGGTGAATATAAGAGATTACCCAGCCTAAGATTTCCCAGAAATTCTCCTGCCACTGCTTTCTGATTTTGGCCTTCATGCAGGAGTTCTGGTATTGCAGATATTCACACTGGACATGTGGCTCTTTATAGATATGCTAGTAATTGAAACTCACATTCTCATGCTTGAACATCAAGTACATTTATCTCCCAGACATTTGGTTAACAAATATATGGTAAATGACTAAAAAAAGTAAAGAGTGATCTACATAAGGAAATTGTGGTCAGTTGGGAATAGGATATGGTATCTATTCCATGTATTTCTTTAGAAAAAGAAAGATTAGGAAGGTAGTGTATGATATTTAACAAGAGAGATATAGAAAATAAAAGCCAAAGTGAAATAATGCTACTTTTGGATTCACAGATAACTACCTACATGTTTATAAGTTTATGCTGTATTATGTTAGAAAAAAAAACTAAAATGCACAGAAAATGGCTGTGGATTTTGTTTTATTTCAGCATGATTTTTTCCCTAGAATACTTTGCTTGAAATGAGTCACTGAGTTCAGGCAGTAAATGTGTAAGTGAATAGCAGGTATTAGAGAATAAGTGGCCTTTGGGAAAAGCAGATATTACCAAGCCACTACTGTCTTCTAGACAACATCCCATCTATCTCAAATCATAGATCTGGGACCTAATATCTCCCTACCTGCATTTCCTTTCCTCCTCTGGCCTCTTCACCTCTGTATTGCAAAAGCCTCCAGTGTACCTTTTAACAAGCACTCATTTGTTCTCCTGTGTAGTATAACTGATTCTTACAAAAGCCAACAATTTCCTGACACACTTCTGTCTCAGTTAGTCCAAGGGGGTCTCCATCTTACCATGAATGAAAGCTGAGCTTCTCTTCATGGACTATGAGTTAGCATAGTACTTAGCTTCTGTCATCCACTCTCCTCATTTGCCTGTATGTTCACTCCAGTTCCATTGAAGCTGACATGTAGATTGTACTTTGGTGGAAAACTTACTGAACACACTTCTCCAATTATTAAATCTCAACTATTATCTTTCTTGCAGCATCTCCTTGTCTTCCCCTCTTTATTTATTTGTCTCTTTAAATAGCAATTTTTTTTTGTGGGATGTGAATTGTCATCTCTAATATTAATGTTATAATGAGAGTGTTGGGCTGTAGCATTTTTCATTTTTAGATTAGTAAATATATAACTCAAAAATGATTAAAAACACACACACAGAAACTCACATTCAAGTACTAACCAGGCCTGACCCTGCTTAGCTTCTGAGATCAGAAGAGATCGGGCACATTCTGGGTGGTATGGCCGCAGGCAAATCGAAGGATTTGGAGAATATCCTCCTGAGCGAGGTATCTCAAACCCAGAAAGATAAGCAGGGGATGAACTCACTCATTAGTGGACTCTAAACAAAAAAGTAAAAAAGCAAAGCATGTCCAAGCTGCAAACCACAAACACTAAACAGCTTGGGATCTGAAACACCTTGGACCGGCACATTGGAGCCCACTCCCTCTAGAGGAACACCTGACCTAGTCCTGATGTTGGGATGAGGAAAGCAGAACCGCCTGGAGTGGATGCTGAACTAAGCCATATTGGGACCTTGGGACCTCCAGGCCTTGCTGTGGATGAGATAAGGAGATGTGGAGAAGAGAGAGTGACTGGAAGGGATGGAAGGGGGAAGGGAGCTTGAACAAAGATATACATAGATAAAAAATATGACTTTATTCATAATAAAGAAAAACATAGAAACTATGAATAAATTCAAGGAGTGTGTACTATTTCTGGACAAACTTGCTCAGATTGATAAAATCTTGAAATATTACCTTTATGTGATCTGGCCTAAGAAGTGTCTGAAGTGTGTTCGCTTCTCCCAGATTTTTTTCTGTAAGTCAGCACATAAGTAAGGAGTGCTAGGAATAACTAGATTGAAAATTACATCTTAGATTTTACAGTCAGGGAAATTTAGTGAATTTCTAAAGAGAACATTTTCTTAAATCACTAACATCAATAATATATGAAAACTTAACCTTATTATTTTGGTCCACCTAACAGAAAATAACTTTCCTTCTAAATTATAATATAATTTAAAATACAAATAGATAGGTAGATAAATGACAGAGATATAGATACACAGAACCCTGTCTTAATTTATGAAGTATATTGAAAACTATAGTGTTTTGACACAGCTAAGGTCTAAAACAGATATGGAAATTAACACAGAAGATCATTTGGATTTTGTTCAGAGCTTTCTTATATTGAGGATGATATTTTAGTGCCAGTTGAGAGCTAAGCAAATGTATTTAGGTAATTACATAAAGTATTTTGGAGTATACATGCATATACTTATTTGATGTGTATGGACACATACACAATAAGTTTATTGTATAGTGCATGCATGAGGGCATTTTGTCTATTTCTCTTTCTCTCTTTCTTCTCTGTCTTTCTGTCTCTATCTCTGTCTCTCTCTCTCTCTTACACACACACACACACACACACACACACACACACACACACACACACACAAACAGAGAGAGGTTTTTATGTATGTTTTAAAATACCAACTCTTCCTATGGGGAAAACTACAGTAAGTAGTTTTAAGTGCAGTGAATAAATTTGACCATATTGCAAAAATTCTCATTAATATCGTCTGTGTTGGTCAAGCTCAGTAAGGATGCAACTTTGGGTGAAGCCTAATGAAAATATCTGCAATGTTCAGGAAAATCTTCCATTGCACTTGGAGGTCTGCTTAAATTTTCTGTGGTTGAAAAACAAAATCCAGGATTTCTACTCTTCTTTGCAAGAAAAAATGCATAATTGTATGTCCATTTGCAACTTCATTGTAAATAAGGTTCAAAAAATATGAAAATCTTTCTTCTATTTTCACTTTTATTTCTATAAATGTCTACAGACAACTTGAGTTGATTTATTAAAAGGGAAGTTTGCTTATTTTTATGAACTGTGGCATCTAATTTTGAGATTTGAGACAGTATTTTCTGATATATGCTGGCGTTAATAACATTGACTCTGAGAAAAATCACTGCTCCCTTCGGTTGGGCACTACCCTTGGGAGGAGAGGTCACGGCTATCTAACAGCAGAATCCACAGCTGCTCATGCTGACGCAGGTTTGAGTGTTATTTCCTTGACAGAGGTCACAGAGAAGCAGTAGAAGATAATTTTATGAGGCATCTGCTATATTTGTGGTTATATTCATTCTATGGGACTGACCTACAAACTTTAGTTTCTACAAGAAAATAACTTTCAATCAAGATGCAGGAGCTTATAAATGGAAAGCCATAACAAATGAACTTTCATGTGAATAGAATGCTGGCTTCAATTGAAAAATCAATATAGTTAAAACCAATAAAATGTTAGTTTCAGGGGAGACTTAAATAGAGGTCAAAGTGGATATATTTAACTTGAAAAGCTTTAAGGTATAATATAAAAATTCTGCTAGAGCACAGCACCGGGCAGGTAATACTTTGTGTTTTTTATAAAATTCAGTTAGAATTGTTTGGTTTTTAATTTTATTTTATGGCAAATTGTTCCAAGTGTATTGTCTCAGTTATTAGTTATTATAAATTTCTAAATATAAGTATTACTTTGAATGCTGGATAGTAAAAGTGCTGTGAAATGACTTGAAAATATCAAAATGTTTCCTCTGTATCTATCTTTAATTATTGTCCAAAGACCTTATTGGCAATTGGTAGGCATCTTCTAAAGTCAAAGAAATAAAAGCTTTCAAACCAGAACTGAGTTCAAATTCTGATTTTCTATCATGATCTCTATGACACTGAATGAGTTAGAAAGGATCTTTTTCTTCAGAATCCAATTTATCATCTGACAAATGCACATTCACAAAATGATTCTGAGATCATACAAAGATATTAACTAAAAGACATATGTAGGCTGATCATGATTGCACATACCTTTAACTGTAGCACTGGAGAAGTAGAAGCAGTTGAATCTCTGTGAGATCAAGAGCAGCTCAGTCTACATAGAGAGTTCTCTTAGAGTATTAAGAAGGAAAAGAAAATCACACATAAAGATATTAATTGCTTATTAATGTAATATTTCACATTACATATCTTTCATGCAGAATAAACTAAAATCTATATGTAAAATGAAATCATTTTAAAAGGCTCACAGGAGATCAAATTATTTAATTTGGACATTTATAATAATTGACCTCTTTCCTGGTTACCAATTGGTCTTTTTTTTTTCCTCAGCAAATAGTGGTTATTTACTTATTATGTGCCACATACAGAACTGTCATGTGTAGTTATAATGCCCAAAATAACTTGATTTATTTCAAATGAATAATTTTATGCAACCAGAAATATCCATGTAAAATTTTATACATCTGAAAAATAAAAAAATTTGTATTATTTATGGAAATCATTCAAAAATGAAGATATTATACCACATTTTAAGAAGGGTAGAAGGAAATGAAGACTTTTAACTAGGAAACTACCATGAGACATATAAGTGATATTAGAATGTGTGAAGATTTTTGCCTTCTATTGAAGAGAAACAGTATGTGTCATGAAATAATTTTGTATCTGTTAACTAAAAAGGTACTTTAAAATTCTGAATTTTTATTGCTTCAATTGGACAAATGGAGGGAGTAAAATCTTATGAAAATACACATAGACCATAATCTTTGGCTGTAAGTTACTACAACTTCATAATTGAACTTCAAGAGTCCAGTTATGTGTTTAATTGTCCAAGAAGAAAATATGTTTTATAAAAATATTAGACACATATCAAGATAATGTAAAAAAATACATAGAAATAAACCCTTTTTCTCTTGTTAAAGAACTAACAAATCTCAGACTGAGAAATCAACCACTGAACACAAACAGAAATATTTTTCACTGGAAACAGGCTTGTACTACTTTTTCAGTCAATGTTAATTAGTTTTTTTTTCTACAAAAATGTGTTTTACTTTTAAGTTATATAGTATATTTGCAAAACACTTTGTATCTCTTTCCTCCTCATAATGATCACCATCCTCCTTTCTTGTGTTCTAAAGATAGGGGGCATTATAATAATAATTACACTGAGAAAATTTTCTGAAGAACCAAGTGAGGCTTTGCAAGCCTAAAACTACTATTTATTATTTTTTTCAGTCAGGAGTAATACAGAATATCTCTCTTTTAAAAATTACTTATTTATTCATCTTTCATATTGCATCCTGATATCGATTTTCTCTCTGACATTTTTTCCTGGGTCGTTCACTCGCCTCCCTTCTACCTTATTAGAAAGAGAAAGCTCTCCCAGGAATCTCAACCTCGCAGGACACATCACATTTCAATAAGACTAGGCACATCCCCTTATATTAAGGCTGTATGAGGTAACTCAGGAGGAGAAACAGAGTCCCCTCAAACAAAAGAAGAGTCAGAGATGGCTCCAATCCCACTGTTAGGAGTCCCACAAGAACACGGAGCTACATACATAACATATATGCAAAGAGCCTTAACCAGACTCATGCAGGATCCCTGGGTGTCATGTTAGTCACTGGGAGCTCCAATGAGCTCTGCTTACTTGATTGTGTAGATTTTCTTGTGGTGTCCTTGTCGTCTCTGGCTCCTGCAATCCTCCTTTCCCTTATTCTGCAGCACTCCCCAAGCTCTCCCTACTGTTTGGTTGTGGATCCCTTCCTTCATTTGCTACTACTGTTTGCTGAATAAAGCCTTTCTGATGATGATTATGATAAGCTGATGTCAGTGAGTATAGAAGAGTATCATTTGCCAGGCATGCTTGTTTCTAGCCAAAGTCTCTGCATTATCTGTCACCTGGTTACTCTGCTTCGCATTTTTCTCGGCATCAACTGTTAGATACTGTTGTAACACATTGTCACCAGCATTTGTTGTTGATGCCTGGACATTGGCCATACTACTTCATGTCCACATTTTAAACAATTAAAGATTTTTGATATTGGAATAATTTTCTACCAATTAACTAGTTTGGTCAGCAAATAACTAATGTTAACCATCTAAAAAGATGCAAATATAATAACTAATCTTGACTGACATTGGACTGGATTGAGGAGCAATTGTGAAATTTAGTAACACAAACTTTTGAGTTAATCTGGAAGGGGCATTCTGGAAAGAAAAGTTAGAATAGCCTATCCTGAAAACGAACAGCAGTTTTCCATGCTAAGAGCATGAATTGAAAAAAAATGGAAGAAAGAGGGAAGTGCTTGAGTGAAATTGTTCTTTCTGTTCACTACTAAATAGAAGGAAAGGAGCCATTGCGAACTGTCACTGCCACCATGATGCTCTGCAACACCATAGGCCAAGAATCAACAGGATCAAGAACTAAGTACTGCCATGTATTTAATCTGCCAGTCAAATTTGTTAAACTTATTGCTTCATATTATTTATGGCAGAAATGCTATGTTGATGAAAAGTATGAATAACACTACATCCATGTAAAATATATTGAAATTCTGTAAAATCAAATTTTAGAATTATGTTTACTTCTAGGACAAGGCACCAAAGCACTTACAGCACTAAAGGGAATTACTAGTTCACTTTCCTCTCTTGGCATGTGAAGTTTCGTTTATACCACATTTTAGCATTTTGTATGTAATAATATCATGTAAAATGTACATAATGTAATTTACAAATGAGTGTATTACTAAAATTGCCAATGATCATATGACTTTCTAATCTTTCCATTGGTAGAGAAAGTAAGATTAAATTATTCAAAACATATAAAGGAGATATTCTCTAAAATTTTATTTCTAACAATTTGAAAAAAATGGTAAAATATATTTGTAATTAAATATCATTTATTAGAAATGTTTTGCAATTAAAGCAAAAACAATCAACTAATTGAACTAAACACAATCTCAGTTTCTCACTTGGAAAACGAATACAATTATTTAAAGCTCTGATTGGCATTTTTTAGGTGATACATCAAAGTACATAATAATGCCTAAGAGTATATTACCAAATTTCTTTCAAATTAGAGGCAATCTTCTCAACCCTGGCATTACATTGTCAATTATTTTATCATAGGATTTCCACAATTCAATACAATTGCATCTTTAGATGCCTTTTCTGTTGTTCTTCCTAAGTTTACCAAACCCTTGTCTCTGCTTTTGATGTATTTTACATTTTTCAACATTATCTGTAAGAGTAATTTGGATATTTTGACCTCTCTCTTAAGGTCATAAGTGTCTTGATAGCATTGAGAATAGCAAAGACTTTCCAGATTGTTTCTGGATGCCTTTGCAAAGATCCTCTAGAGAAATCATATTTTGTCTTGGCAGTAGCCTAACAACAGGCATGACTCAATAATTTGACTAGCAAACTGAAATAAAAATTTTATCCATAGATTCTTTATTAGAAAAAATAGAAGCTACAAATATCATTTGCATTTCTACCAGAGATCTTGGATAATAAACATTTCATTGATCAGTGACATATTTAAAAAGGTTTTTTTTCCTTTTTCATGTAAATAATGTGGTTTTCATACTTGTGATTTACAATATTTCCTCAGACCAATGTTTTGAAAATGTAGTGACCAGCCTGTGATGTTATTGGAAGTTAATGAATGATTTCTTCTTAGAAAGTATTTGTATTATTGTAGTCATGAACTTCAACATAATTGTGGGGGTCCCAGCTATCTAACACTTGATTTTTTTTTTTTTTTTTTTTTTTTTTTTTTTTTTTTTTTTTTTTTTTTTTTTTTTTTTTTTTTTTTTTTTTTTTTTTTTTTTTTTTTTTTTTTTTTTTTTTTTTTTTTTTTTTTTTTTTTTTTTTTTTTTTTTTTTTTTTTTTTTTTTTTTTTTTTTTTTTTTTTTTTTTTTTTTTTTTTTTTTTTTTT